>JAJEJO010049394.1:4983-15531 GCA_020662805.1 Glaucomys volans | reverse complement strand
GCAATGTGAAGAGAGAGCCTTCAGAGTGGGAGAAAATCTTTGCAACAGTGTTGTCTTAATAAACAGAAATGATTTCAAATTATTGCCTACAGCATAACCAGTAAGTTTGAAATAAGGACTGCAAATCCTAATGTTGGACAGGGAGAATGAGGAGGGGTATTGGACAAAACACTAATGAGATAAGAAGTGAGTCTATAGATATACTATGTCTTATGAATAGTGAAAGTGGAATTAAAAGAGATAGGTTGTTAGCATGAGGAGAAAGAGATTCTCCAAGGAAATGGATATATAAGAGGAAGATAGAGTGATATACATAATAATAAAAGAAGAAGGTGGGAATATAGTGGATATATTAGGAATAATCGTAGTATTACAATTAATTTAAAAAACGTTCTGTGATAAAAAATATACCGTACAGTTCAAACCTCTTATTTTTCAATGACCTGATGTTTGAGAGGCACTTGATCAAGCGGTGACACAAGAAGGGTGCTTCTCCCTCCAGGTTGGGAATGATCAATGCCTCTGGGCAGAGGTGGCCTGGTGTTGATAGATGATCAGATGAAGCACAGATGCTAGACACTGGGCCAGGATGTGGGCCTGGGCACTAGACCTAGCTGGGGTGGGGGTGCAGAACTGTGCTCAGTGATGGATACACTGGGCTTGATAGTCCAGGCAGGACTGAACTCCATGCTGTGGGCTCAGGCAGCCGCAGGTGTGGTTGCTTTCTGCCGGGGAAGCTGTGGGATGGCACCCATGGGCCTAAGATCCCCGCTGAAGCTGGGGATTCCAGCTGCCCCAGGCCGTAGCTCTCCAGCAGCCACCCCAAAATGGCCATGGTAAGGTCTCTTTACAGCAGGAATCACTCAATAAGCATTAGTGATGACACAAATATGGCCACAGCTGTTTCAGATGGTGAAGTTTCAGAAACAAGAAATATGTTGGTATTTTTAAGTAATTTGATTAGCATGGGAGGTAGCACACAATAATACAATATGTAAGAATGCAAGTATATATGACAAATTCCAAAGGTGATGGCTGATGACACAAATCCATAATAAAAACCTTGCTGCCTTTCAGTCTTCTATTCGGACCTCCAGGAATTTCAGCAGTCCTTGTTTACCACCCCTACACACTTGTGTCAAATTTGAGATGGACAATTAAATATGTGTTTGGGATCTGGAGGCTGGCATAGGACTACAGAGACATTTTCTTCATTTCTTTTTTCTTTTTTTTATTATTTTGTATACTAAGCCAGGTACTGTTTTTGTTTCTCCAATGGAACTTAGTCAATTCTCCAGTAAGAAGTTGAATTCTATGAACTTAATTGATGTACTTCTTTATGTATGTGATGTAACTACAACTTGGAAAATTCTTCTCTAAATTTTACTTACTTTTTTCATGGGGCAGTCTCATAAGTATATTCAGATTATGAATATGATACAATGAATAATGAATCATCACATGATTTCATAGGTCTTCAGAGTATTCTTGCAAAAATTTAGAATATGATTAGTTCACAAACCTAATTTTTTAAAAAAAATAAAGAATGAGCTTTTGTTTCTGTACTTTGACCTCAAGGATTTTGGAGTGTTTAGAACTATATTGTTATTTTAGGGGTAAAATAGTTTTTTGAAAATTCCCTTAAAAACCTTGAGATGGGGCCTAAAGAAAACAAAGCTCAGATAGTGTGAGGGTCAGGAAAAGAAGTAGGAGGGAGCATATTTTTACTGCAAGAAGTATGAAGAGGGACCACCCCACATGCTTTCTTCTGTAAGGGGGACAGCTGGGAGCTTTCACTTTGGTCCTTCTCTTGACAGTGCTTATCATAAGAAAAGGCATGGGAAGCAGATTGCATTTATAATTGCAAAGGACTGCTTGGGTTGTAAGACACAGGTATTAGTTATTTTCTAAATCATATTTTTACTCTTAATTTTGGTTTATTGCTATTGATTAGCCATTGAGGGATGCTGAGGGGCATTACATCCTGAACATCAAAGTGTGCTTCCAAAGGCTGCATGAGTCTATTTAAAATATTTTACCACTGGTCATGCACCCTCACTCTCACACCTGATATACCTTTAGCATAAACTGTCAAAAATTATTAAAAAGGAAAACATAATTGTGATCAGAACAAAAGGTGAGGTCGGTGAATTCAAAATGCTTTAGTGAAAATTATAGATGATGTTAGGGGTTTTATTTCCAAAGCTGCTGAAAAATAAGAATGTATGTCACTTGCTAAATGAATTCCTGTCAGCTGCCACCTATTTGGCATTTTGTCCTTCTTGCTTTAATATTTAGTATTTGTTTGTCATCTCTAAAATCTGTGTGGATAATTCTTTTCATTCTCTAAGTGTGTGGTCAGTAAAAGTAATTTGGGAAGACAAATTTATTTTTGTTTTTAAAATTTTATTTATTCTAATTAGTTGTATATGACAGTAGAATGCATTTAATCATTTTGATATATCATACATAAGTTGAGTGTAATTTCCCATTTTTCTGATTATACATATGGCAGGATCACATCAGTCATGCATTCGTACATGGATGGAACTGGAGAATATCATGCTAAGTGAAATAAGCCAAACCCCAAAACCCAGAGGCTGAATGTTTTCTCTGATATGTGGATGCTAATTTACAATAAGGAGGGATAGGGAAGAAAAGGTGAATTTCAAACCAATAAGCAGCAGCATGAGGAACTATGACATGTGGTTTTGGAAACACAGGGTAGACATCCACCACACTCAAGTTACATTACTATTGAAGCACGAGAAAACAGTGAATACTACTGTGTACAAGTCTTCTCTGTGCCTGTTTATCTTTGCAGAATTAATCATTTATTTTCTGGGCTAGTAGACTCTCTGAATGAGATTGCAATCTCTTGAGCAGAATGAAAATGAGACTTCAGATGAATTTGGACTCTAACTGCCAAATGCTCACTCCTGAGTGTTGCCCGTTCTCCACATGGGAGCAGAGCCAAGTATCTCCTTGGCTTCTCCCACCAAACGTGTCTGCAACCACAGTGGGTTTGTCCAACCAGTGCAGTACCACTTGTGATGTGAGGAGCTCAATTGCCACTGTGTTATGTGAACATGATGCCTTGCAAGTGGGAGCAGGCCCCCAGGAGCCCAGAGCTCAGTCTGTAGAGACAGCAGGAGGCCTGAGCACACCACCAGACCAGGGCAATCCAGAGTCTAAGAGAGAATGTGCCAGTGAGGATAGTGGATTGCAGAGTAGAACTTTTCTGCTGGGCATTGACTTAAGTGAAAACTGAGAAGTGAGCAATACTGAGGAGAGACTGATGGGCTCACTGTGTGCTTTCACCTCTGCACTCCTTCACCTCAGTGTGAGTTAGGGGTGTTTATGGGGATCAGGAGTGATCCTCATTAAGGGAGATGAGCAACTTTCACTCACTCACCAACCTGCAAGTGCGAAACATCTAACACTGTCTGAAGTTCAGCAGTGACATTTCTTATCATTGAGATGAAACCCACATGACATAAAGTTATCTGTTGTAAAAGTTCCTGTTAACAAATCAGTGTTATTTGCCACACTACAAAATTGCACAACTTCCAACTACAACTTGTTCTCAAATACTTTTATTACATCAGATGAGCCATCTAATCTGTTATACACACTGTCCCTATTATCCCTACTTGCAGTCACTAGAAAATTCTAAGTATATCCTGTATCTTTGAATTTACATATTTATGAAATTTCATACAAATAGAATCATTCAATGTGTGATCTTTCTTCTGGCTTGACTTAGTGTAACATTTTTCATAACTAATCTACCTTGTAGCATGTTTCACTAGTTCATTCCTTAAGGATGAATGCCTTTCCATTATATGTATATGCCAGAGATATTTTAATCAATAAATCCATTTGTAGATTTATTCATCTTCATTCTGCTAATATGATGTGACTGATTTATTCGTCATCACATATTTTGACAATTGTAACATCTCTGTTATACACTCTGCTCTCTGTATGATTATTGAATAATTCATAATTGTGTCAGTCAGCTTTGCATTGCTGTGACCAAAATACATGGTAAAAAAACACCCAGAATAAATAATAACCAAGTCAGATGAGGGAAAGTACATGTCGATGAACATTTTTGACTCATAGGTTCAGAGTTTTAGTCTATTATTGGCCAGTTCCATGGCACTGGGCCCATGGTGAAGTTACATTGAGGACGGATCCAGCAGAGGTAAGCTGCTCAGGACATTGTTGCAGGGAAGGAAAGACAGGGGATGAAAGGAAGGAAAGGGGATGAAAGGAAGATGAATGCTTCCAGAACATAACCCCAGTGACCCACCTTCTCTAGAAATGCCGCTACTTACCTAAAGCTCCCACCCTGTCATTTCATTAAAACTAGGATAGGATGATTAGGTTGTAGCTCTCATAATCTAATCATTTTGCCTTAGAAAATTTCTGCCTATACACAGGAACTTTTGTGAGACACCTAAAATCCCATCCATAACAAATCAACACTGATCCTCCAAAACCTATATCCATTTCACAAGGCAAAAAGAACTCATTCCATCTCCAGGAGTCTCATAGACTTAACAATTTTACTATTTTCCAGAAGTCCAAGGACAAAATCTCACCTGAAACTGAAGGTGAACTCTTGGCATATTCTTGGTAAAAATCAAAAGCAAGTTACATACATACAATATCCACTGGCAGAGAATAAACCTTCCCATTCCAAATGGAAATAATAGCGTTGTGGAAAAAATGAATTGGCCCACAGGAAACTAAACTCAACAGAGCAAACATAATTCCACCAGTAATTTCCCATATGGCACCTAGAGCACTTGAGTGCAAGGTGTTATTTCCAAAGTGCTTGAGAATTCTTGCCATTTTGGCCTGGTTGGTTACAGAGCACAAGGGCTCTCTTGTACTTTGGTTCTCTCTTCAGCCAGCAATGTTTCTGGGCAGACAGTTCATGCTACTGGCAACTCTTAATTTCTGCAGAATCATATCTAACTTTGGCCTCACCTTCAGAGCTTCACCTATCACCCTGTCAGGGACAGCTTACATGGTTGCAGACTATGCTACAATTTTCTTGCACTAACAGGATTTTCTTTGAAATAATGGTGGAAGGCAACATGATCTGTTAACTTGAGTACCCTGCATTCCTGCAGATTCAGCACTACAGAGACAAAAGTCCACTGCCAGCTCCCTGAAATTACTCCCATGGTGGTTTCTGGCTAAGCATGGTAAAACTTCCTGGGCCTCCTGTATAAGGAGGGTTGCCCCAAGACACTTCTCAAGGAAAATTTTCCTTCTACATCCTTGAGTGGGCAAGGGGTGTGGTCTTGCAATTCCTTAGATGTCCTCAAACCCTTTCCTATTGTCTAGGTGAGAAATATTTAAAATCTCTTGAGGGGCTGCAATCTATTAACAATCACTCATTCCTTGGCCCAATTCTTTAAAAGAATCTCTTTAAAACTTTGATAAGGGGCTGGGGATGTAGCTCAGTAGGGAGAGTGCTTGCCTTGCAAGCACAAGGCCCTGGGTTCAATTCCCAGCACTGCAAAAAGAAAAACAAACTAACAAAAAAATCTCTGAATGAATCTGTTTTTTCAATGTACTCATATAAACAACTGCTTTCTTACAATGTTATATATCTCTGGTATTGATATAAATATTCTAAAGGCTTTATAAACCTGAGAAAAAGTCTGATTGTTCTGGAATAGAGTTCTAGTCATGAACATTACCTTAAAACAATCAATAGAATAATTGTCAATATTGACAATACATTGTCTTGTGGGTTACTAAACTCTCTTCAAATTTCTAACTATGTGCTGTGATAAGACTTTGTCTTCTGTTGTTTTGATTCTACAAAGTACTGACAAACCTAATCATCTGGAAACATGATGAGAATCAAGGTTTTTGATGCATTGTGGTTGTGTTGGCTGGTTGTACTGGAAACCCACTGAAAAAATGTGTGGGAAGCCATCTATGTTTAGCAGATCAGGCTTGACTGAGCCATGGGATACAGAATTCTGACTCCCAAGAACTGGCAGTCATGAGAGACTGTTTCAGATAGCCAGGGGTGGGTGGCCCTGTACAGTATTGGCTCACCATGTGAGGGAATGCTCATTCTCTAAGCAAATGGTTTCCCAAACTCCACCCTATTCTGTCCTCACAGAAGAAGCCCCTCCCAGTCCTGGCCCCTTTACTTGTGGGATTATAAATAAAGGTGAAGGTGGACTCCTCCATCTTGTTGGAAGCCAGATATGGCATGACCCAGTCTGTCACATGCCCTTCCTTTTGAAGAGATTACTGGCTCTTGTGTTTATCTGATTAGATAAGTTTCTTGGTGATTAATTGATAGCTGATACTGTCCTCCGACAGAAACTCTTACCCCCATTTATGAATGATGTGGTAGTAGACCCTCCCTCACAAAAGTATATTTTAAGATTGCCCATTTGCTATGGTGATGCCCTGCCTATGGAAACTCTGTGCAAAGGCTCAGGCTACCATGTTTTAACATTGAAACTGAGATACTAAATCCCTGGAATTGAAGATTCTGAGCATATCAATATAACCTTAAAGTCTTATCAGTGCTGTGACCTTGAAGCCTGCCTGCTTTGCAGAAACTTCCCCACAAATAAATTTTTGGTGATAAAACCTATATAATAAGCACATTGAGCCAGCTCTGCATCACTGTTCTCAACCATAGATGAGTGTCCCACCTGATCCCAGCTTTCTGTATAAAGATTAGTGTGTTTTTTAAAATTCTCCATCACCCCTCATTAGTATCTGAATTAACAGCTCTGCAGGTCATATGATCACAAAAAAGACTCTAAAATACTTTTATAGTTTCTTTATAAAGGCAGACCTAATGTTTCAGAAGAGCTCTCTTTCTAATACATGTCTTTCATATCATTGATATTACTATAAAAACATCTTTTCCTAGGTTTATAACTAGTACCCAAAGTAAAAGTTTTCACAAAATGCTGCAGATGTTCTTTACCACACCCACACACTTGGCAGGTTTTGCATTACATGGCACAAAAGGTGAGATATCATGAAGTCCTTATATCATATTTCTTTTTTCTTCTCCTGTGCCACCAAGGCTTTCAGTATAAAACATAAGTTAAATGTCCAAAAACTTGCATGAAAGGGACACCTCGACAGGACTGGTGGTTGCAACTTCATTGCTTTCTAACTTTATCCATTAAATTGAAACAATATACCTGGTCACCTTAACTCATGAAAAACTCATGAAATAGGATTCAATAAGCTATAGTTGAAGAGAAAAGGCATGTAAAGGTGGAGTGTGCAGAATTCATCTGGGGTTTTGTGAAGGTCCTTCTGGTCTAGCAGGGAACACAGAGCAGTGAAAACCAGAAGCCATGGGACACAGTTTGTGGAGGGAGCTTTCATTTTGCATTGGATCCGGGAAAGCAAGTAAAGGCTTCCTGCTTCAGCCAGTGCTGGGTGCTCATTGGTTACTTTTACAAGTATCACCCTGTTTGCAAACTTTAAGAAATGCCTTTATTAATTATTCACACACTTTTAGGCTTTTTTACTTTCCTAGGCAGTAAATACCTTTGTTTTTCCCCACTTTTTTCCTATTAGTGTACTGGGGAACAAAATTGTCCTTTAGAATTTGGAATTTACTGTATTGATTGTGATATTTATAAACAATTTTTCTCATTTTATTATATAGGTACTCCTAGTACCTTGACATTGAGCGTATGTTAGTTATAATTAATGGTTAGAATGCCATGTGTCAGTGAGGACACTAAAACATTGGGAGGGAAATAACTTGTGTGAGATGGTGAGCTGCCACAATCGGGGTACAGGGGCTCACAACTAGATCCCAGCGAATGGGGAGGCTGAGGAAAGAGGATCTCAGGTTGAAGCAGGCTCAGCAACTTAGGGAGGACCTAAGCAACTCAGCAAGACTCTGTTTTCTGTGGTAAATCAGAAAAAGGGCTGGGGATTCACCCTGGGGTTCAATCCCTGCTGAAAACAACAATAAAACCACAACAACAATAAAAAAGACTGCCACAAGAACAGGTGGAGGCTTACTTTACAAATTCCAGTAAACAGAGAGAAATTTTGGAGTTGACATGGGCAGACACCAAGGCCAGATAATTACAGTCTATCTTTTAATCATTATCAGGCATGACTCATTAGCATAGTCATTTCAGAAGTAAGATGTGTGGGAGGAAAACGCTCAGAAAGATAACCTGCAACTCAGCCTTGAGGCTTGTTCCCAATACTGACAGCCATCACAGCTGGTGAAGCCCAGGGTGCTCTTCCCAGTGGAAAGATTCGACAGTATGTACATGAGGGTTGTAAGCTTTGCTCTCTGTTCCTTCATGGATGAGAAGTTTCTTCTTCTTTTATATTCCAAGGGAGAGATATGTAATTGTGACTCTCTGTATATTTTTGCTTAGAAATTCTTTAGGATTTGACTTTTATATGATTTCAAAATAATTAAACTGACATAATTGTGTATCACAGTGCTTACAAATCTGTTTGACACTGCCCTGAATAAGAGCAGATTGCATGACTATATGTTAACTCCATGTTTTATTTGTAAAGATTTCCTCTGTGACACTATTTGATATAAGTACTGTGAAATATTCAATGAAACTATAATATATACAGAGACAAATGATTTCAGAATATATCTTGAATTATATTTAAACATTGAAATGCACTGACAAAATTACACATTTTATGAAGTATCTATAATATGGTAAATCACAAAAATCATTTTGAAAGATAACTCAGCTTTAATTAGGGTGATATTTGGATAGGAAGTGTAACTTTTAAAGTCCATGTAAGAAGAACACTTGATCTTATTTAATTCCACTCAGTGAAAGGAGTACAATGCTGAAATACGTCTTTATCATTTCCCTGAGAACAACTGTCATTGTATTACTCTCCGCACAGCTTCTTTTACCTGTTTGTTCTTGAGAAAGTAGATGAGAGGATTCAGGAAGGGAAGGACCATGGTATAAAAGGCAGAGTAAGCCATGCCTTAGTGTGTCAGAGGTTGCTGAAGGACTTAGGTAAACACACAGAGTGGAAATAACAAAAATGGACACCACGAGGATGTGAGGGGTGCAGGAGGGAAATTTAGGCACCATACAAAATATGTGAATACGTGACATGGCAATAAAAGAAAAGGAACCACCACAAACCACCACAGCAGAGAGAAGAAGAAGGACCATGTTGCTTGAGGTGTCAGAGCAGGAGAGCCTCAGCAGAGAGGGGACATCACAGAAGAACTGATGAACCACGTTTGACTGGCAGAAGGACAGCTGGAATGTGTTTCTAGTGTACACACCTGCATGCACCAGACCACTGAGCAGGGAAGCCAGGCTCATGTGCACACAAAACTGAGGGTTCATAATGATGGGGTACTAGAGGGGCTGGCAGATGGCCACATAGTGGTCCCAGGCCATGATGGAGAGAAACAGAAGTTCAACACATACACAAAAAATGACCAAGAAGATCTGGGTTGCACAGCCAGCCACTGAAATGGCCCTGTTGCCAGTGAGAGAGTTGACACAGGCATTGGGGACAGTGATGGAAATGAAGCACATGTCCAAGATGGACAGGTTCCTGGGGAAGAAGTACATGGGTGTGTGCAGGTTCTGGTCAGCAGTGGTGAGAGTGATGATGAGCAGGTTCCCTAAGAAGGTACCCAGGTAGGTCAGTGTGAATACCATGAAACAGAGGAAACTCAGCTTCCATCCACCAGGAGAGCCCAGGAGGAGAAATTCAGTTACCATGGTGGATTTGGCCATTTACTGGAAATTCTGTTTTTCTGGGAAGATAAAGAGATAAGGAATAGGAAGCAGAGCATGATTAATGTAGTTACTTTACATGTAAAGTACATAATATTTTCTTGTATTTTACAGTAGCTTTCCCTGAAGAGGATAGGTCACTCCTGGTTTTCTGAAATGTTTACTCTTTTCTAAGCAGAGTGCCCCTCCCAGGGCAGGTGTGGATTTCTGCAACCCATGATCTGGCGTGACCTGCAGATTTTGTCCTCAGCTGCTCCATCATGCCTCCCATGACCTCCTGTGATTCCCATGCAGAGCACCTGCAGGGGTTGCTCACCTCCTCTCCTGCAAGTCTGAAGGTGTATTCTTCAAAGCTCTGTCATTTAGTTAGCATTCTCTTCCATGAAGCACAACTGACATTATTTACCACTCTATCCAGTGTTAATACGGTTTTTTCCTCCCTGTTTTTACTCTCTGAAGTTGGATTACTTTTTACATAGATAATTTCCTTTGTCTTGTTGACACCTTCCATTATATGCCCTTCTACTCAATGGTAATCATGATCATTTAAAAGATATTGGCTGTAAACCCTAAAATGATGGTGTTGCTCATAGTAACAACACTTCTACAGCAGCTCAGACCAGCTCAATCCCAAGTCATCTCTATCATCATTTCCTCTGCCCTCTCAGACCTGGGTCCTCCTCAGCACCTTCCCAGGTTAACTGCACTCACCTTAGAAAAGAGACCTTCCTGTTGAATCTGCCTGGGCTCCTCTGTGAATGTGTGT
>JAJEJO010049392.1:1770-45067 GCA_020662805.1 Glaucomys volans | reverse complement strand
TTTGGTACTGGGGATTGAACCCAGGGGCACTCCACCACTGAGCCACATCCCCAGCCCTATTTTGTATTTTATTTAGAGACAGGGTCTCACTGAGTTGCTTAGGGCCTCACTAAGTTGCTGAGGCTGGCTTTGAACTCGTGATCCTCCTGTCTCAGCCTCCCGGGTCGCTGAGATTACAGGCGTGAATCACCACGCCCGGTCTAAAAACCCTTTTTAACTACTTGACTCTTTCCATGAAATTCCTTTAAAGAAAACCCACGACAGGAAATTATAGTGAAGGTTTTTATTGGTACTTCCACGTCGCAGGATCAGTAGAGTCAGATCCAAGAGGAGGCACTTTCAGTGGCTCAGGCAGAAAGGACCTTCAGGACCACGTACCTGTCGTGATGCACGACGGCCATGAGGGGGCACCAACACACCACCGTCTGGCCCCAGGGAGCGGCCAGGGAGGGCTTGGTCCCTGTCCTTCCTGGGGACCAGAGAGGCTTGCTGCGGACCTCAGGAAACATGTTTCTCAAATGAAGAAGCAAAAATGACCAGCAAATGCAGATCAGAACTGCACTGAGGGGACTGCTGCTAGAACGGCGATCGTCAAGTATAGAAATAGTGATAAATGCCTGGTGAGGGTGTGGGGGAAAGGGACGCTTAGGACTACCGAGGGGATTGTAAAACAGTAGGGCCACCTTGGAACCGGGTTGTCAATGAGCGTGTGCACCACCGCGCCCGACTCTAACCCTTGGCTTTCTGAATATGGTTTATTTTGTGCATCGTGATGCTTTCCAGTTCCATCTGTTTTTCTGCAAATGACGATTTCATTCTTCTTTATGGCTGAATTAAACTCCATTGTGGGGCTGGGGATATAGCTCACTTGGTAGAGTGCCTGCCTCGCAAGCACTAAGGCTTTGGGTTCAATCCTCAGCACCGCAAACAAAAACAAAAAACAACTCCATTGTGAATATGTATCACGTTTTCTTTTTCTGTTCATCTGTTGACAGACACCTAGGCTGGTTTCCTAACTTGCCTCTTGTGAATTGTGCTGCTATAATCATGGGTATGCATGTGTCACTCTGGTGTGCTGACTTTAATGGTTTTGGAAAAATATTGGGGAGTGCTATGGTTGGTCACAAGGTGGTCACAAGGTCCTTGCCCTTTTTTTTTGAACCAGGGATTGAACCCAGGGGCACTCCACCACTGAGCCACATCCCCAGCCCTTTTTCGTTTTCTTTTGAGGAGCCTCCATACTGGTCTCCATAGATGTCATATTAATTTACAATCCCACTAACAGTACACAGCCTTCCTTTTTCCTCATATCCTCACCAGCATTTATGATTATTCGTAGTTTTTATTTTTTGATATTGGGGATTGCACCCAGGAGTGCTTTGCCACTGAGCCATGTCCTCAGCCCTTTTTATTTAGAGGCAGGTTCTCACTAAGTTGCTTAGGGCCTTGCTAACTTGCTGAGGCTATGGTCCTCTTGCCTCAGCCTCTGGAACTGCTAGTATTACAGGTGTGAGCTGCCACACCTGAATGTTCTGTTTCTTAATATGTTCTGTTTATTAAATTGTTAATTTCTTGGAGTTTTTCATGTGTGAAACTAGCCTACATCTACACAACTGACATATGCACTTTAAAACAATATATATTTTGTTTTAATATCTGGGCAGGGTGGTGCTGGCCTCTAATCCCAGCAGCTTGGGAGGTTGAGGCTGGAGGATCTCGAGTTCAAAGCCAACCCCAGCAAAAGCAAGGTGCTAAGCAACTCAGTGAGACCCTGTCTCTAAATAAAATACAAAACACAGGGTTGGAGATGTGGCTCAGTGGTCGAGTGCCCCTGAATTCAATCCCTGGTATCCACCCCTGCTCCCCAAAAAGGATACTAAACATAAAGGCCATGCTGCGTGAGGTCACACACTCCAGTGCATTAAGACCGTCTAAGAATGAGGAACTTGGCACCAATTCTGTGCACTTGTGACCATAATGGGAATTCCGCTGTAGCCTTCTGCAAGTTGAAGGCCTGGGCTGCTGGTAGCATGGCTGACTCTGAGTCCAAAGACCTCATGAACTTGGAAACTGATGCTAGTATTCTCCTTTTTTCATGGTGGACTAATAAGCTTTCTCTATTTCTTGCTTTTTCTTTGTGGTTCTGGGGTTTGAATCAGTGCTTCCTGCACACTGAAGGGGCTCCACCACTGAGCTGCACCCACAACCCTGAAAATCCATTTTCTTTCTTTATTTTTTTTATTTTTTAATTTTTTTCACAACAAATGTTTATTTAAGAATTAAGGGGAAACAAAATGTTAAGCATAGGAATACAATGACTGAATACAATTTATCTCATTTGGTCTGAAATATTGAAAAAGTTACTCTAACTACTTACCTGAGGTAGATTTAGGTTGGCACTGCTTCAAGGGAACCTCCATCCATCCCAGAAGTTACCTTCTAGTTTTGGTTACAGGCTCCTGAGTGGTCCTCTCCAACCTCAGGTTATGCTATATGAATACACCAATCCAGTGCCTTTCCCCCATGGCTAAGCCCTCAGACCTGTTTCATACTCCCAAAGCTCTCCAATTGAGGGATGGTCCATGGTTCATTTAAAGACTAGAGAAATTACCAGTAAGATTAGTTGAGAGAAGGGGCAAGGCGCTGCCCTCTAATGACACCTACTCTGTCCCTTCTCCAAGGTCTAATTATTAATAAGCAGCCAAAAGGACTCATTTTCATCACTGCCATGCCATACACCAATACTAGTAAGTATTACAACCGTCACACTAGTGACAGGCATGACCTTCATCAAAGAGAAAGAAATACATCCTGTGTGTTTTATCACACTGGGCAACTTTTCATGATATAAGAGCTATTTATAAAAATTACAGAAACATGTCAAAAGAAGTAAAACTTACAGGACATTTTCTAAAAGAAAAAAGTTCCAGATCAGATTCTTTGTTATCATTAAGAGTTATAGCCACTGGCCCTGAGACTTTTATGATCATCAGCCTGCCGTTAGGATCAAAGCTTAAGTCTCACCCAAGGCAGCTGTGGGACAACTCCATGAATCCGATGCCAATACCCTCTGGAGTTCAGGGGTCTGCTAAGATAAGTCAAACCAAAAACAAAGGACCAGAAATGAAACCTTCACCTACCTGTAGAGTCCCAAATACTGTAGGAATTTGAAGTATTTGTATTAAATGTCTTTTAATCTGATGGGAGAAAAAAAACCTGAGAAGTGACCATTTTGAGATCCTTGGATAATCGTATTTCTAAAGAACGTTGAATATAACCATTGCCCTGGTAAATGGGAAACAAGCATTTATTCTTAAACTTCCAGTGGATCCACCAACTACTTACTCCCTCCTAGCATTTAGAATCCTGCATTCCAAACCAACACATATATATACCTTACATTGTGATGACTGCAATCCTTTCCCTGGGATTAAAATGTATTTCTCTTTCCTTGGAGAAACTGAAATAAATGAAAAGATGTATCATTATGAGGCTTGATTTGCTACAGACAGCAGGATAGTGGAGAGAAACAAATGCTGCTGTGAAGTCAGGATGCTCACAGGGAACCCATCTTGGTCCTCCACTGAGAGGCACCACTGGGAGTCTTACTGTGCCCACCACGTGTGACCTTTCCTTCAGCCTTCCCCTAGCCATTCAGCCAGGAAGTGAAGGATCGCATTTATCACCAAAAGGGACAATAAGTCAAGTCAAAAAATATGGACACTGACCACATCACAACCATTATCCTAGATTTTGTATTCAGAGTTGCAAAGAAATCAATGTCTAAATTTTGAAATTTCAAATACTAATGATAACACAGAAGATATTTTAGGGAAAAAAATTCTGAGGGTGTGCCTCAATATACACTAAAGCTGAGTATTCTGCTTTTTATAGGTTGATCCTTGAAGGGGTTGAAACTGTTGGGGAGACTTTTAATTTAAGATAACTACTTCCTAGCTTCTTAGTGCCTCTCACAGCCAGTAAAGGGCTCCTACGTCACTATCAAAACACTAGTCCCGTCCTAGCCAAGAGTGAAAACAAGGAAAAGATCAGGATTCTCCTCTCCCAAACAGTGACATGTGCCACGTCTTCTATTGCAAGGTGATAGTCCTTTCCTTTATTGGATTTCTGAATTTTAAAAAGTGAAAATAAAGCAATCATTAAGTGGTTCAGATAAAAGAAAAGCATCTTTACCTGAGTTACTCATCAGGTCTATTCTGACCTGCCCCAGCTCTTCCCAGAACAAGCTTTTGGGTATCTAAAAAATGATTTCCATATTGACTCCACTTAGAGTTCTACCACATGGGTCAATTAAGTTTGAGACCAGTTCTTCTCACACATACTATATATACACAGATTCTCACCCACAATTAATAATTAGACTTCTTAATGAGGCAAGCTTCTCTGCAGAATGGGTTCTTTGGGCTCCCCAAAATAGGAGCTACTAGCAAGGCCTTTTTCAGACTCAAGGTATTTGTGGATTTTTTCACTTATGTGAACCCCCTGATATACCACAAGAGCAGATCACTGACAAGCTTTTCTCATTCAGACACTTATAAGATCTTTCCTCAGATTTTTTTTCTATTTTCTACGTTTGGTTCAAACCCAAGGAAGACTCTCCAGCTAATGTTTTTGCCACACTCAAGACAAATATACAATTTCTCACCAGTGTGTCTTCTCTGATGGGCAAGAAAGTCAGTTCTGCTAGAAGCTTTTCCACACTTGCTGGGGCTTCTCCCCAGATGGGGTTTCTGGTGTCCAATGAGATGTACGTACTGTCTGAAGCTCTGTTGACACTGAAGGCATTTAGAAAGCTCTTCTCTAGTGTGAATTCCCCTGCAATGCGGAGGGCTGAGCACTGATAAAAAGCTCTCATGCACACTTCATGTTTCCTACCTGTGTGAATCTTGGGTGATCGAGCTCAGACTAGGGGTTTTCCTAAACTTGGGGTCTCTGTGGAGTGTCTCACTGGAGTGGCTGTTAGGGCAGCTCTTCCAGGTGAAGCATTCCTCATGCTTCCTACAACTGCAGGCGCTCTGGTCCCCACTGAAGTTTGAGCTCTGAGCCAAGGCTGAGATTCACGTAGGGTTCTTCATCCTAATGAGCTCTCTGATGTGTAATTGCATCTTTCATGGTATCATAATTCTTGCCTGGTCAAGATATCTGTGAGGCTTCTGATGCATGAGGAGGGCTGAGCTCAAGAGCTTTGTCACCCACATTACAGATAAATGGTACTGTACACCAATGTGTACTGTCTGATGTTGGAGAAGGGCCGAGCTCTGGTGAAAGGTTCTATCACACCCACTGTACTTCTAGTGTAGCTCCTCCGTCTGAATTCTCATTTTCTGTTGGGCAACAAAGTCCATACCTAAGAGGAAGCCACTCTCACACGTAGCCCACTGATGAGGCTTCTCTTCCACGTGAATCCTCTGGTGCACAATAAGGTCTGAGCCACAGCTGAAGCCTTTCTCATACTCAAGGCATTTAAAAGTGTGAGTGTGAGTTGCTTGGTGCCTAATGAGGTTGGCACTGTGAGTAAAACTCCTCATGCACTCCAGGCATTTGTAGGGCTTCTCCCCTGTGTGGACTCTCTGGTACACAATAAGGTCTGACTTCTGGCCAAAGCATATCTCACAGGCACCACACTTGTAGGGCTTCTCCCTGGTGTGAACTCTCTTGTGTACAATGAAGGCTGAAGGGTGTCGGTAACTCTTCTCACACTTGTTGCACTTGTAGGGCCTTTCCCCAGTACGTGTTCTCTGGTGGCTGATCAGGTCTGATTTCCCACTGAAAGCTTTTTCACACTCCATACACTTAAATGGTTTCTCACCTGTGTGGGTTCTTCGGTGCCTTATTAGGTTGGTACTTCGACTAAAGCACTTATCACACTCACTACACAGATATGGTTTCTCGCCTGTATGACTTCGCTGGTGAACAAGCAGATCAGAGCTCTGACCAAAATTCTTGCCACAAATGTCACATGTGTAGAATTTTTTACCTGCATGTGTTCTCTGGTGTCCTGAAAGGGCCAAGTGGTGCCAAAAGCTCTTCTCACATTTGCTGCATTTATAAGGTTTCTCATAATTGTGGATTCTCTGGTGGGAAATAAGATCTGAGCTCTGGATGAAGGTTTTCTCACACATATCACATCTGTGAGGTTGCTCCCTAGTGTGGGTCCTCTCACACATAATAAGAGCTAAGTTTTCACAGAAGTCTCGTTCACGTTCAAGGCACTCGTATATCTGATTATCTATTGGAGTAATCTGACGCACATGAATAAAAAACTTCTTACCCTTCTGAGGGCATGCGTGATAAACTTTCCTTCTCTGAGTTCTCTGATCCCATCTCTCTTCTGAAGTGTACATCTTCTATGGCTCTCTCCTAGGGCGTGTTCCATAGGTTTTTGGGACCCATCACTGCCTCCTTAGTCATTTCCTTGAGAAGAACTTGGAGGTCCATCTACGCCAAGCCTTTCAGTCACGAGCAGTTTGCCTCTGCAGGTTTCCAGCATATACCTGGATTTCGTGCTTGGTATTTCCAAACCGTTAAAAAGATTCAACACTGTCTTCCTTTTGGCTCCAAAAGGTCTCTCGTCCAGAACTACTCACAACACTCAAGTCCTCTCCCGCGCCGCGCCGCCCTTCGGCCTCCTGCGCCTCTCCGACACTCGCATCTGGTGCGCGGCGACTGCAGGCTCGGCAGCGGGGAGCGACACGCCCGGCTTCCAGAAGGAAGGTGAGCGGGCCTGGACGCCCCGTTTTCTTTAAATCATTTGTCATTAGACTTGTTTCTGCCTCCTTTTACTGCTTGAGGCAAGTCCCTTTAAACAGCATTTAAAGTAAGTTCGCTCTCCGAAATGCCCCAGACTCATTGGATGTTTCATCAGCCAACGCTCCTTATCCGCAATTCTGGTTCTGTTGTGCACCGGGGCTCGGGACCCCCAAGAAGACCACCAGAGACCATGATCAATGCAAGCAACAAAGAGTCATTTGTTAGCAAGCTCGAGCTTGGACCTCCGCACACTCGGCAACCGGTGACACTAAGAGGCCCCGAGCTCAGATTTAGCAGGGTTTTTATAATGAAAGATAAGCAGGTTTGCAGTGTTCTTTTGGATTGGTATGTCAGCAAAGTTTGCTTTTGGGCTAGCCTGACTGCTAGAGGAGGGGTGGTTCTGCGGATAGGATAAGGGAGGGAACATTCTGCAGTTTTTTTTTTTTTTTTTCTTTTTTTGGAAGCACAGAGAACAGTCTGAGAAAAACCTCTTATCTGCACAAGCGCAACCATTTCCTGTCTTTTCAGTTCGATAATCACTCTTCTGGAAGTTTTTATGCTTTCTCTTGACACCATGTCTCTAGTTGTGGAATGGCCTCGGCAATTTCTAATTTTTTGTTCTGTTTTACTTATGCCAAGACTTGAACGTAGACATTATGTCCACTTCACAGTTAAGAAAACCAAGAGTCACACCATATTCCAGAGGTCCCTGCACACCCATGTTCAGCACGGTTCATGATAGCCAAACCGTGGAACCAGCCCAGGTGTCCATCGACAGAGAAATGGAGGAAGAAAATGGGGCATATATACACACGGGGTTTTATTCAGTCATGAAGAAAAGTGAATTATGTCATTTGTAGGAAAATGGCTGGAGCTTGAGACCATTATGTAAAAGCAAAATAAGTCAGACTCAGAAGGTCAAGGGTCATATGTTTTCTTTCATATGTGGAAATAAAGAAAAAGGAAAAGAAAGGTGTGTATATAGGGGGATCTCATGAAAATTGAAGGGAGACCAATAAAGTAGAGGAAAGGGACCAGGGGAGGGGGATGGGAGGGAGGAGAGAAACACTGGGGATGATATTGGCCAAATTATATCATTACATCGTGTGCATGTATCCATATGGAGCAACAAATACCACCATTAGGTACAACTATAATGCATCAATTTAAAAAAAAAGAAAGGAAAAGAAAACCAAGACTCATACTGAGGTTAAAGGACTTGCCTGAGCCTGCATACCTGGAATTCAGAGCGGGGGATCCCTGTCCGTTATTAGAAGCTCTGAGATCAATTTTGCATAAGGTCAGGTAGTAAAAGCTTTCTGCTTAGCCAGGCACGGTGGTGCATGCCTGTAATCCCAGCACTTGGGAGGCTGAGGCAGGAGGATCGAAAGTTCAAAGCCAGTCTCAGCAACTTAGCGAGGCCCTAAGCAACTCAGTGAGACCCTGTCTTTAAATAAAAATACAAAATAGGGCTGGGGATGTAGCTCAGTGGGGGAGTGCCCCTGGGTTCAAACCCCAGAACCAAAAAAAAAAAAAAAAAAAAAAAGCTTTCTGCTTATGTTTATAAACCTAGGTCTGCCCATTAGCGACTGTAATGATCCATAAGCAATAGAACTTTCTGTGCCTTATCTTATTTTTATTTATTTATTTATTTATTTATTTATTTTTTTGAACCAGGGATTGAACTCAGGGACACTCAGCCACTGAGCCACATCCCCAGCCCTATTTTGTATTTTATTTAGAGACAGGATCTCACTGAGTTGCCTAGGGCCTCGCTAAGTTGCTGAGGCTGGCTTTGAACTCCCGATCCTCCTGCCTCAGCCTCCCAAGTTGCTTGGATTACAGGTGTGCGCCACCACGCCCGGCTTTATTTTTTTTTTAAATAAAATTTA
This sequence comes from Glaucomys volans, assembly GCA_020662805.1. Lineage (NCBI taxonomy): Eukaryota > Metazoa > Chordata > Mammalia > Rodentia > Sciuridae > Glaucomys > Glaucomys volans. The sequence continues at coordinate 36,404 of JAJEJO010049392.1, read as the reverse complement.
TGACCATTTTGGTTACGGGTGTTAACATACAGATAAGGTAAACTTCCGCAGTCATGAAAACACGTTCCATAAAATTCAGAAACAGCAGCTGTCTGGTGAGGAGAGCAGGCATTATGAAGGCCTTGATGCGCTGGATGTGATTCTTCCATGATTTCACAGGGGTCTTATCTTTTTCAGGAAAATCCTCCGGATGTGATTTTATATTCACAGACTATTGTGGTCCCTTGGCATACATGTATTCTCGACATTTTAAAGGATAATAGTCAACAAAATCAAAGAACCTGATGGCCTGATGGTGCAAGCCTGCCGACGTCCCCCTCCTGCTGGAGCAGATGCAAGGCTGCCGACCTCTGGCCTCTTGGAGCTGGGGGTCCAGCAGGCTGCAGCAGGAGCCCAGGAGGCCGCGTGGAGAAGCCGCAGTTCAGTCATCTGGGTGGGGCAGGCTCTGGCCCTCATGGGAAGGAGCTCTTGACCTGGCCATGGGTCCTTCATGGAGACTATTTGTACTTGGTGCCTGGCCCCAGAACTCTAAGTACAGGGAAGATCCCAGAACCACTGCCATGGCCTGAGCTGAGAGCATTCCCTCCATGGGTAACAGGGCTGGCTTCATGCTTTGGACATAACCCTGGCTGCTCTGTTGCTGTGGCTTATTTTAATGTTTTTTTAGGTACTGGGGATTGAATCTATGGTCTCTTAACTACTAAGCTGCACCCCCAGCTCTTTTTAAATTTTTTTTTTTTTTTTTTTTTTTAAAAGACAGGGCCTTACTCAGTTGCTGAGGCTGGCTTTGAACCACTGATCCTCCTGCCTCAGCCTCCCGAGTCACTGGGATTATAGAAGTGTGTCACTACAGCTGGTTTGCCACTGCAGCTTATTTTAAAGCTGACACCACCCTCCCTCCCTCCTCCTTCTCCCTCTCCCACTCCCTAACCCTGGGGAGCAAGATCACCCTTCTTTCCATCCTCGGCTGAGCTGTCTGTCCTGGAGCTCATACACCACAGGAATGAAGGAATTCAGACTTCAGAGATGGCACCCAAGATGTAAAAAATGGCTTTCTCCCAAGTCTATAAGAGAATTATGATCCCTGGGGGGGCACACCTGGAATGCAGCCTTTGAATAATGCCTTTCAAAGCCCTCTGTTCCCCTGACAGGCAGTCACAGACACTGGGACAGGAGTCCCCTGTGTTTCTCCTTTGCTAGCAAAGTAATAAAACTTCTTCCTCCTTTTTCTCAAATCTGTGTCCTCATTATTAGATTGGCATTGGGGACAAAGACTAAGCTTTCAGTAATATAAGCACTGGGTGGGGGCCCTTGCGTATGTTTTTCGAAAAACAGGAGTGATAGTGGAGTTTATTGCCAAAGGTTTCTGAAGGGATTCAATGATGTCATCTGTAGGAAGTGCTGGGCTGACACCTGCCTAACCCTAACCCTAACCCTAACCCTAACCCTAACCTTGTAGAAAGGTGTAGAAAGGCAGGTGTCGGTTTCCCACCATCCTGATAATGATCTCTAAATCATTAGTTAAGAACAGTCTTGTCTAGGGAGCTGGAAGAGACCCCTAGTTTCTTGGTAACATGAAGCCTTATTTGCCCTTTTTTAAAAAATATTTTTTTAGATGTTGACAGACCTTTTATTTATTTATTTATTTATTTATTTATTCATTTATTTTTGCGGTGCTGGGGATTGAACCCACGGATCAATCCAAGCACAACCCTTGTGCTTGCGAGGCAAGCACTCTACCAACTGAGCTATATCCCCACCCCCAGACCTTTATTTATATGCAGTGCTGAGGATTGAACCCAGGGCCTCACACATGCTGGGCAAGCGCTCTACCACTGAGCCACAGTCCCAGCCCCCTCATTTGCCCTTTTAACTTTTACCCTTTCATGGGCCTAGGGTGGAGATTTCCTGGGGGTCCAAGGCGTGTGACATCGCCTTGTGGGGGCTGATAAGACATGTGCTTATCATGTAATCTTCTGTTTTAAGTTTTTCTCAGTTTTAATTGTAACCCATATCAACACAAGGTGCTTGGTAACTGTGTAAGTCAAGGTTCTTGGAGACAAATAATAGAAATTCACACACACACACACACACACACACACACACCTATACACACACACAGAGAGCAACCTACATATAGGTATAGATACGTGAGGAGGGGTTTACAAAGGAAACTGACTTACTAATTATGGAAAATTCCCATAATAGACCTTCTGCAGGCTGGAGAGCTGGGATTCTGGTAGTGTGGCCCAGTCTAAGTCCAAAGGCCTCAGAACCACGGAGGCCAATGGTGAAATGCTCAGTCCAAATGCAAAAGTCTCAGAGCTGGGGACACAGCTCAGTGTAGAGTGCCTGCCTAACATGCATGGAGCCGTGGGTTCAATCCTGGGAGAACCCTCAAATGGCCCATTTTAGAGTACAGCATTCAGCCTTAGTTGGGTCCAATAGTGGCCATTTTAATTATAGTCCTTCTCTCTGCTCACCCCACTTTTTATCCAGTCGTAGATTGCACTCCTGAGCCCCTCCTATCAGGGCGAAGAGCAGCGCTGCCTTAGGGGTATGAACAGGAGGAAAGCCTGCCCAGTCTCGCTTGCCAGCTGGGCTCTGGTAGCGCCCACTTTGAGCAAGTGTTTGATTTCTTGTGGCATCTGTGTTCCTAAAAATCCCTAGTAGTGGAGGAAAAAAGTGACTCGCGCCAGGTGGAAAGTTCTCATGGGCATTGAGACTCATGGTATAATTCTCCATCCAAGACCAAAGTGCCGAGAAGCTGGGAAGCAGCTGGCAAAAGTCCTTGAGCCTTAAGGATAGAGAATCTGTAGTTCTGACTTCCAAGGGCAGGAGAAGGGTGTCCTGCTCCAGAGGGGAGAGTGAATTCACCTTTCCTCTGCCTTTTTGCTTTCTTTGTGCTCTCAGTTAACCAGCTGGGCCCCACCCACACCAAGGGCAGGTCTTCCTCACACAGTCCACTGTTCAAACGCTGATGTCTTCTGGAAGCAACACACAGGTATTCCCAGAAATGTGTGCCAGCTATGTGTGTGCCCTTAGTTGGATCAAGTTGACACCTGATACCAACCACCACAGGGACAGCAAACATTTTTAAATCATTAGGTTTCTGGAGGTCAACTCCCTGAGAACTGCTACATAGACTGATATTAATTTGGCCCTCTAAAATGCATTCTTATTGTCTGAGCACATTATTATTATTATACATTCCTTTAAAAAATTGAACAAAATGCTGAGTTTATTCACCATATTAGATTTCCTGACCCAGATGGAATTGTGAAAATAATTTCAATAATTTTAGAATAATTTCCTTTAGTGCATTGGGTTAGTGTGCTCTTACAAAGATTATAATGAAATGAGAGCTCTGTTTCCAAGGTATTCATTCATAGTTATAAGCAAGCACTGACATATCAACCATAATTGTTCAGTTACAGAGTGATGTATGATTTCTCAGGTCCTTCTCACATAGGAGACACTTGATCACTGGAAAGCAGGCCATGGAGAAACAAAACTTTAAGAAAGAAGCTCTCCAGAATTACTTTTAACATAGCTAACCAGTAGCCCAACCAAGTTCTTGCCAACCAATATTTTGCCCAAGCATTTTAAACAAAACATAATTTTGCAATCAAAGGAGTTTTTTTTCCCCCCCAGTGCTGGGGATTGAACCCAGGGCCTTGTGCTTGCGAGGCAAGCACTCTACCAACTGAGCTTTATGTCCCCAGCCCTTTTTTTTTTTTTAACCCCCTGAAACTCTTTGAATGAGCTGGGGCTCAGACACCAAAAGGCATGGACTTTGTCCAATAGCTGCTAATAGATATGGAAAATGAAAAGTCCCTGAGATGATGTGGCCTGGGAAAGGGAGTGAAAAAGGTCATGCGCTGACAGCTTCATCTGCCAAGACAAAGGTTCTCCAGGTGCCAGCTGCACAAGGGGAGGAGGTGTTTTATCCCCCCTAAAGTAACTGTCTCTAGGAGGCATTAATCTCCTTCAAAGTAAATCCTCTCCAGACACTGCCCACAGACTTCCTGACCACAAAAAGCTCAAATTCCTGAGTGCCCAAGGAAACTGATATGCTCATTAGACCACCCCTCAAAATAACCTATGTAAACCCAGTCCCTTTCGTTGTTCAGTGGCTCATTTTCCACCAGGAAAGTGGGTCCACCAGTGCCATTTCATCCCTGCATCCCCTGTTTCAGTGTGAAATGTGGTTCCTGAATGAACAGCTGAGATGATTCATGAGGTTTGCATCTTTTTGTGCTAACAGCTGCCCTCTCTTTGAAGAACAAGCAGAATATTGCATTGGTTGTCTTAACTCAAGGCAAATATCCTCAGAAAAAAGGAAAAAAAAAAAAAAACCAAAACAAAACTCCGGGATAACATGAGAGAGAGAATATTTTTGTGACTCCCTGAAGAGATGGATGTGAAAACAAAGCTTGGTGAGCAGCCAGCTGTCTGTATCTCATCCACAGGTACTACTTACCTTTAGGCAGCCACGGGAAGTCACCCTTTCTTGTTTCAATCCCCTTGGTGGTTATAACTAAATGCTATACCCATACCAAAAGGCGACTTTGAAACCACAGAACCTTATTTCTCACAGCTCTGGAGGCTGGGAAGTCCAGGATGAAGGTAGGTTTGGCATCTGGACAGGACCAGCTTTCCGGCTCCTAGACAGGGCCTTCGTGCAGTGTCCTGACATGGTGGGAGAGGTGGGGTCTCTCTGGGTTTCCTTTAGATGTGTGCTAATCCCATGTCTCCCTTCATCCATCCATGTCATGAATGGGATTAGCCTCCCAATTCCAACCTCTTCTACTGTCACCGTGGGAGTTAGGATTTCAATGTGGATTTGGGAGCAGGGACACACGTGTTAGTACTCAGGTGCTTCAGGTAGGAAGAGGTCAAAAGGAAGGGCTGCGGATCTTGTGTAAGATTCCATATCTGCCCTTGACCTTGGTGGGTTCTCAATGGGTAGGTGCTGAATCAGAGTGAGAAACCGGGTCTCATGGGACAACATGTTTCCCCACAGTCTCTGCCTTCATCCATCCATGGACATCTGCCTCCCGATATGCAGTTTGGTTATCTGGAAGGTTCTGAGAAGGCTGGGAATGGGACTTCTTGAGCCAAACTCACAGAATTAAGTTTCAAAGAAGAGCTTATTGGCTCAAATAACCCAACCCAGGGAGAGTCAGAGGGAGGGTTCCAGATCACTGGATTAGAAGCCTCCCGCTCCATCCTCTCTGATTGCATGTGGGCTTTGCCACCCTAAGCAGAAGGCCTAACATCTGAGTGTTCACCTCCCAACACTTCAGCTAACAAGATTCCAAATTATGACTCTGGTTGTCCCATGCCCATGGAGACAGGTGGATGTAAATCCCGAGTCATCTTCCAGTTCCAAGGTCGGGGGGCTCGTCAGTAACCATTGTAGCAGAACACACTTGTGCTCTCTGACCCAGCGGTTCTTCCCTTACTGTGCACCTCACCAAAGACTTGCAAGACAGTGTTCCTAGCAAGGCTGCTCACAGACCCTCGATGAAGACCACCCAGGTGTCCACCCAGAGAAAGATGGATGGACAGCCCTGGTGCATTCCCACAGCAGCAAAGGCCACGTGGATGAGAATGAAGGGTCTGCGTCCCCACAGCCCGGGTGTGAGTCCCACACACGGCAGTCAGTGAGAGGAGCCAGTGCGAGGGCAGGATTCAGAGCCAATGCTGTCAGGACCAGACAGTGGGTACCCTTGGTGGGGGGTATGGAGAGGGCTAGGAGGATCTGTTTCTGTTTTTTCAGTTTGGGGGATTCAACCCCAGCCCTTGTGCATGCTAACCATGCACTCTACCACTCTGCCCCATCCTTAGCCTCTGTTCTGTTTCTTAATACAATCATCAGTTAATGGAGTGTTTCATTTGTGAAAATTAACCTAGCTAACATATGCAACTTAATGTGTGTGTGTGTGTGTGTGTGTGTGTGTGTGTGTGATGGATAAACTACTGTGATATACTCACAATGTGATACTATTCAGTCATGGAAACAACAAAGCACTGACACATGCTGTAATGCAGATGAATCCCAAACCATTCGATGGCGCGAAGGAAACCAGGCACAAAATGTCATGTATTGCATGAATCCTTTTTGGAGGAAATACCTTGAGTTTGCAAAGCAGGTGAGTGGCTGCCCCAGGGCTGGATGGAGGAGGCAATGGGAGTGGCTACTTAGTGATGAAAGTGTTTTTATACTAGACAGAACTGATGTTCGTATAGTGCCATGATTGTTCAATGACTAAATGTCATTGAATTGTTCACCTTTAAAAGGTCAGCTGTGTGGCGGGTGAATTTTATCCCCCAAATGTAGGAAACTACAACATATTTTAATTGAAAAATTTAAAATGGTGTGGGGAAATCTGAAGTTCTCTCAGTATTTAGTTAACTTTCCAAAGACAATACCCTGGGCAATTCATCAGGATCTTGATTTGAAAGCAAGCTGCCTCTCACGAATGCCAGCCTGGGTCCCCACCCCGCACATTATAATGGTCACCACTGAGCTTTGGCTGTGCATTTTTTTCAGGAAAGGGAGTCATCCATGTCGTCTTTATTGATCAGAATGGTCAGGACTTGAGAGGATAGGATTCCATTTTGAGAAGTGGATGAATCTGTAACTTCTGATCCTTTGAAAGCACCAAGAATTATCTAAAAGCTGTTGAGACATAAACAAGAGAGAGTCAGGTCTCAGCCCATCTGACCCTCCAAGGATCAAGGTCACACCTGCTTCTCTCCCTAATCAATCACCTTTTCTCCTCTCAGATGGGAGATCTAGTCTACCCCAAGAACTGAGTCCAGGGAGCAGGGGAAGCAGAGGTGCCTTTGAGTTCAGTGGCATAAGAAGGGTATAAGTATTTTGCTTTTATGATCAACTTGAAGGTACCAATATTATTTGAGTGACTACACAAGTTATGTAGTTTCTCTCTTGCTCATCTTCTTTTCCATGGCACTGACCTCATTCAGTCATAAGCCTGTGGTCAAGGACCTATCATCCAAGCCAGGTCCTGCCTGCAAGGACCCAGAATCCAAACCCAACCTTCCACTGTTTCTGTACGACCCATGAACTAATGGCTTTCTTATTTTAAAATGGTTCAGACCCTGCCTTCAGAAAAACATAGTGAATAGGCGATTAGCATTTTGTGGCCCCTGAAGGTTTTATGAGAAATTTCAGGATGTATTTTATTAGAACTGAGCAATGTCATTGTTTAAATTTTTTTTTTTAGATGGACACACGTCTTTATTTTATTTACTTATGTGGTGTTGAGGCTTGAACCCAGTGCCCCACACATGCGAGGCAAGCGTTGTACCACTGAGCCCCAGCCCAAGATTCACTTTCTTTCTTTCTTTCTTTCTTTCTTTTTTTTTTTTTTGGTGCTGGGGATTGAACCCAGGGCCTTGTGCATGTGAGGCAAGCACTCTACCAACTGAGTTACATCCCCAGTCCTATTTTGTATTTTATTTAGAGACAGGGTCTCACTAAGTTGCTGAGGACCTCGCTAAGTTGCTGAGGCTGGCTTTGAACTTGCGATCCTCCTGCCTCAACCTCCCAAGTGCTGGGATTACAGGCTTGGGCCACTGCACCTGGCCCCACCACCTTACTTTAAAGGAGAACATTGCTTCCACTTTCGATCTTTGTCGTAGTCCTTTGTCAGTGAGCACCAACTCCGATTCAAAACGTAATCTTGCTTGGTGCAGTTTCCAAAGAGGATTTTCTTGAATTTGAAGGGGAAGATGCACGTGGGAGGATCTGCAGAGGAGGGACAGGAGAAGGGACTGTGAACAGTCTTCAGACTGTCTCTGCTGACATCATAGCACATCAGACTTTTTCTGCCAGGTTCTATTTGTATCAATGAAAATTATACAGAAAAGTCAGGATTTGAACCCAGGTCTTCCTGATACCCTAAACCATGCAGCAAACTGTTCCCAATGTCCCTTGTGTGCTGGCACTAAGTTGTCCCATCTTAGGAAACTCACCAATTGCTGTGCAGTATCGCCACCTGCCATGGAAGATAGCGTCAAGAGAACACCAATCAAAGTCACTGTGGACAGCAGTGCAACTGTGGTAGACGACCTCACCGTACATGAACGGAAAAACGCACGGATCCATAAAGATTTCTGGCAAAAGAACTCGTGTGGAATGCAGGGCCAGCCCCCAAGGGGAGTGGACCTCAAGTGTGCATCCTGGTCATCTGCACTTTGCTTGCTCTCCCGGCGCCCCCATATCACATGTAGCTGGTCCCATTAACTGCCTTTCTGTGTGTGGTGGAAAATATGAGGTAACTGTCGAAGGAAGTCTTGTTTCTGTGCAGAGCAGGCTGCAGGCTGGAGCTGCTGGCTTTCTAACTTTGCTGAGCCTGACTCTGGAGTCCTTCCTGTCTCTCCTCTCTCCTCCCTCCCTCCTAGACAGGCAGGTCTCTCAGGTTGCCCAAGTGAGCCTCCCATGCACCTCCATGCTTGCGCATCCCTCCAGGAGCTTCTGATCCCTAGCATTCTGCCTTGCCTGCAGCAGTGACCTGACCCTGCAGCTCCCAGCCCACTTACACTGCAGGAGAGCGAGCTTCCTCAAGTGCCTACCTGCTGCTGGCCTACTGAGGCCCCCCCAGGTCTAAGTGTAAGAAACTGCATGAAATGGTTGATGTTCTCTCCAGATAAAACTGATGAGTATGTGGGGGTGAAGAACATGGAAAATATATTGATTTACTCTTATCAAAATGATCACCTGTATCAAAACATCACATGCTACTCTATCAATATATACAATTATTATTCGCTAATTCAAAGGAAAGTAAAAAACAAAGAGAAACCTCCCCCACATAGTTGCTGATGTCAGTTGCAATGGAGAAGGGAACATTTTGCTGGAAGCTTAGGAGCAAAGATTTGGATAGGTAATTGATGGGCATCTTCAAACACCTGACGTGGCTGTTTTGACCTGGGACAGACTTTCAAATCAAGAAAATGACACAGGAAATGGTTAGGTCACAGCAAATTCCAAGGAACTTTTGGGAATCTAATGTTGTTTAAAGGATGGGACTAACATTTGAGATACAAATAGAGATGGTCTCCCTACCTCTAATTGGAATTTTTAAATGGGCGATCAGATCTGAAAGAGAAAAAATAATGGTAAAATTTAGATCATTAAACATTCTCCTTTCCCAGAATAACAGCTATTACTGCAGTTTGAAGTTCATGTACCTGACTGTTCTCCTGAGGGAAAAATACCTACAATGTTTTGGGATGACCGCAAACATTTCCAACTGGGGGATCTTGTTTCCCCCAGGGAAGCCCCTGTATGCGCTGGGTGTCTCCACAGGCCCTTTTTTGTGTAGGTGGGAGAAAATGTGGCTTATCCACCGTCCCGATTTCAACCCGTTTGTCAGAACTCTGTAATTCTGCCACAATAAATAACTCAGGCAGAGACTCTCCAAAGAATGGGTAACATCTATTAGGAACTAGCAGAGCACTGCCACACACACGTGCCATGGGAACCCGTGGGCATGTTTGAAGATCTTGAGGCCAGGGCCATTTAAAGGCAATGGCGAGGATGACTGCCCCCTGCAGTCTGGAGTGGTGCTCCCCAGCAGCACTCACGGGAAGTGGGATGCCAGCACCAGGAGGAGCAGCCAGCGCTGGGCTGGGCAGCTGTGCTCTCTGAAGCATTTTTTTCTATGAGGTCATGTGCAGTGACCTTTGTGAAGTTCATGGTTCTGGCAGTCTTTTATCATGGTTGCTGTTACTGGGAAACCCCATGAGAACCCTGCCTTCACAACATCCCGGTTTTACTCATTTGTTGCATTTTTGATTTTGTTAGAATTGACACAGTGACTCTATTTTGATTCTGACAGCATTTGTACTCCTGAAAGGCAGAGGGCCTCGATTCTAGATATTCTAGATTTTATCCATGTGCCAACATTTCATGAAAATGACCTGTTCAGTGCCAGGGGTTAATGTTGCCAGTAGCCTCAATGATTTTTTTCCCTTGGAAATTTGCTCTTTTATTCTGCCTGAGCTTGTGTGAGGGAGTGTGTCCCTGTGATGCCAACACCATCAAACAGCCATCAAACAGCATTCACTGATCCTTAACTGGCATCTACCATGCTCCAGTGACCCTCTTCCTTTCCTCTCACAGTCGCCTCATGGGGAGACTACTGTTCACAACTTCCAACTTGCATTCCAGGAACCAACTGCCCAGACAATTGTCCTGCCACAAAAATGTAGGCACAGAGGGGCGCCTTGCCGAAGTCATGGGATGTGGACTGGTAGAATCAATGTTAAACTCAGGGACTTCAAAGACTGTCCTGAAGCAGAGGGCTGTGCTGTTGCAGGGCCCGAGGCAGATGCTGGACAAAGCCTGGGCACCATATTGACATTCCCCTGTTTATTAGTCTTTTTCTGTTGCTCAAACTGAAGACTGTGTAAATTTTTGACCAAAGAGTCATCTTCTATTATTTTTCCCCATTTTTACTGGTGCATGATAATGATAGATAATAGTGGGTTCACTGTGCTCCTAACATGATTCCATCAAGTTCATTCCCAGTCCCTTCCCTTGCTCTCCCATCCTCTGTTCTCCTGGTCTTCTTCCTTTACTCTGCAGGTCTCACATTTTCATGGAATCCCCCCATTTTATTCCCTTCTTTCTCTCTAGCTTCTGCATGAGAGAAACACATGACCCTGCCTAGCAGAGGCGGCTGATTTCGCTTAAAATAATGGTCTCCGGTATCACCCATCTTTCTTCAATGACATACTTTGTTCATCTTTGTGGCTGAATAAAACTCCATGGTATATATAGACTACATTTTTTCTCTCCATTCGTCTGTTGACGAACACCTGGGCTGGTTCCCTAACTTGGTTATTGTGAATCTCGCTGCTATAAACATAGCTATGCATATCTTGCTGTACATGCTGACTTCAGTTTTTGAATAATTTCCAAAGAATGGGAAGGCTGGGTCATGTGGCCATTCTGTTACCTCTTACCCTCTCATCCCCAACTCAGGTAAGCACTTTACAGTTTTCTTCTGAAACCTACAGATTGAGTTGTTGAATTTCCAAGCATATGTGTTAACAAGTTTGTACACCTTATTTACATGAAGAATAGCTGAGTCCACATACTGTGTATTTTGGAACTTGCTTCCTTATGAACATATCTAGGAGAACTTTCCAAAAATAAATACTAAATTGTATTCCTTTCTCTTAAAGATGTTAGTACGATATAGAGAAGAAGTCTGAGGCTAAATTAGAGACAAAGTAATCTGTTCTGAGATCATCCAGCCAGGGAGAGGAAGTGCCAGGAGCTGGAAGCAGGCTCTCCAGATCTTCCTTTCCCACCAGCTGCCATGCTATATTGAAAAGATAAGAGTTTCTGTGGACGACTGATTTCCCTCTTGCTCTGAACTCTCCCCTTGCCCCTCACCAGCCTCTCCACCTCACCTGCATCCAGGCCACACATGCAGACAGCCAGCCACACCCAGCCCACTAGGTGCCTCATCGCCTCAGATGGCCTGCAGAAGGCATGCACCTTGGTGAACTCACCTCTGAGTTTATACTCTGCCTTCTGCTCCTCCTACTCCAGTCACTCTCACATTCTGTCCTACCACAATTTCTTTCTTGCCTGGAATCTCAGGGTGCTTAAAAATTAGGAACCCATATTAGGATATTTTATAGCTGCATTCTGAAAGTGTATCCCTGAAGCAGCACCTTCACCCTTGCCGGGGAGTTGTTAGAAATGCAAAACCTCAGCCCCTCTCTGCACCTGCTGAAACTGAGGTTGGTGTGCGCAGCTGCCTTGTAATAAGCCCTCCAGGGGCTCTGATGTCTACTTAAACTTGGGAATCACTGTGATATAGTGTGCTTAATACTTTCTTTTTAATTTTTTAATTTTAATTTTTACATTCAAGATATTTTATTAACAGCTACTACAAATAGTGAAATAGCTCAATTAGATTGCCAAGTACAAAATCAACATACGAAAATCAGTACTTTACATATGTTCATACAATCTTTTGGAAGATTTAATGGAAGAAAAGATTTCATATATAACAATAACAAAAAAATATGTTTGTCAATAAAAATGTGAGACCTTGGGGCTGGGGTTGTGGCTCAGTGGTAGTGTGCTTGCCTAGCACGTGTGTGAGGCACTGGGTTTGATTCTCAGCACCACATAAAAATAAATAAAGTTTAAAAAAAAGTGAGATCTATTAAAAATAAAAAGCTATATGGGTAATGACCAAATAGACTCCATTCTATCCTGAGACTCTAAGTCGTGTAGGAAATGCCTCCCCAGGGGAACACCCCGCCTCCGAACCGATCAACAGTTGCTTAGCCTAGCATGCTTGGCAACACAAAATGGCAATTCTTATATAATGTAAAATTGTTCTCTTTTTGATTCCTGTTTTCCTTAAACAATGTACCATGTCAACAGTGATTGTCTAGACATTAACAACCATTCTTTAACTTGTACCTAAGCAAGGTCATTTTTTAAAAAATTTTTTTAAATTTAAAAAAATTTTTTTTGGAACCAGGGATTGAACTCAGGGACACTCGGCCACTGAGCCACATCCCCAGCCCTATTTTGTATTTTATTTAGAGACAGGGTCTCACTGAGTTGCTAAGGGCCTCGCTAAGTTGCTGAGGCTGGCTTTGAACTCGCAATCCTCCTGCCTCAGCCTCCCAAGTTGCTGGGATTACAGGCGTGTGCCACCACGCCCGCAGCAAGGTCATTTTGACCCACTTCCCCTTCTGCTTATGATTTCAGATCTCATGATGTTAGTTTGTAGTTTTGAATCACAGCAACGGACACTTATGACTGATGTACGGACATGCTTTATTTATGGTATAAATACCCCTGCAACCCTGCACTCAGGCCTGTCCTCCCAACAGCCATTTTGGGCGTTGTGTGAGACAGTCAGCCAGCCGGCCTATAAAGACCCTCAGATTTGGAAAAAAAATATACCACTGAAGCAAAAAAATAGGCTTTCTACAAATAGAAGGACCATATTATTGTGTAAATTAATTTCTAAATTTAACAAAATCTCAATGAAAACAGCTTTAAGCTATATCACCTGATGCTAAATTTAGTGAAAAAATAAACATAGAAGTGGGACCAGCACTAAACATATTAAGGCATTATTTTTTTTTTGCGGTGCTGGGGATTGAACCCAGGGCCTTGTGCTTGGGAGGCAAGCACTCTACCAACTGAGCTATATCCCCAGCCCATATTAAGGCATTTTTAAAAGCCAAAATAATTTAAAAGTATCATACTGGTTTATTAGCAAAACAGAATGCCCAGATGTAAGTACACTCAGGTACATATCATCTCAAATCACTGGGAAAAAGAAGTAGTCAATAAATGTTACAAGGATAAGTAAAGTAATATCCCTGCCTTACCTCATATACCATGATAAATTCCAAAGAAATTTTTAAAATAACATAACCATTAAATAATAAGAAAACTTGAAAATTTTTTCTTTACAAGTCTGGAGTTAGTAAGAACTATCTAACCTTTCATGATTAAAAATCGCAGGTCATAAATTATTTCACTGGTACTTTTTGTTACATAAAAATAAATTTTTTTTGGAAAGAAGCATCACAAACAAACTTAAAAAAAAAAGACAACTAAGGGAGATATTTACAGCTCATTTCACAAAGAGCTATCCTTCCTAACATGTAAATTGACAAAATCATAACCTTTTCAAAACATAGAAAAAGGAAATAAAATTTGGTATTAATAAACAATAAGATAGTTCACTCATTAAAAGAGAGAAGTGTAAATTAAAACTGTGGATGAAAGACCATTTTCTTTCTTTTCATTGGCAAAAATCCAAAGTCAGCTAACATACTCTATTGATAGGACTCTGGAGGGGAAAGCATTTTCTCATGCATTCTGACAGTGGGTGTTAAAGTCACCCAGAATTATTGTGTTGTGGTCTATTTGATTCCTGGAATCAAGAAGGATTTGTTTGACATACATGGATGCGCCGTTGTTTGGGGCATAAATATTTATGATCATTATGTCTTCCTGATTTATGGTTCCCTTAAGCAGTGTGAAATGTCCTTCTTTATTTCATCTGACTAACTTTGGCTTGAAGTCCACTTTATCTGATATAAGGACGGAAACCCCCGCTTTTTTTTTTTTTTTTTTTTTGTGGTGCTGGGGATTCAACCCAGGGCCTTGTGCTTGCAAGGCAAACACTGTACCAATTAAGCTACATTCCCAGCCCCAACCCCTGCTTTTTTACTGAGTCCGTGTGCGTGGTATGTTTTTTTCCCATCCTTTCACCTTTAGTCTGTGGATGGCTCTTTCTTTTCTTTTCTTTTTTTTTTTAAATATTATTTTAGTTGTTAATGGACCTTTATTTAATTTATTTATATGTGGTGCTGAGAATTGAACCCAGCACATTACACATGCTAGGCAAGTGCTCTACCACTGAACCTCAACCCCAACCCACTGGATGTCCTTTTCTATGAGATGAGTCTGTTGAAGGCAGCATACTGTTGGGTCTTGCTTTTTACTCCAATCTGCCAGTCTATGTCTTTTGATTGATGAGTTTAGGCCATTAATATTCAGGATTATTATTGAGATATGATTTGTATTCCCAGTCATTTTGGCTTAGTTTTAGTTTTTAACTTGACTTGGTTTCTCCTTTGATTGGCTTTTCCTTTAGGGTGGTTCCTCCCTTTGCTGACTTACATTGATGTTTTTCATTTCCTCATGGAATATTTTGCTGAGAATGTTCTGTAGTGCAGGCTTTTTCTATTTGTAAATTCTTTTAACTTTTGTTTGTCATGGAAAGATTTTATTTTGTCTTTAAATCTGAAGGTTAGTTTTGCTGGGTATAAGGTTCTTTTTTGGCAACCATGTTCTTTCAAAGCTTGAAATATGTTGTTCCAGGCCCTTCCAGTTTTTAGGGTCTGGGTGAGAAATCTGCTGATATCCATACTGGATTCCCCCTATCTGTAATCTGATGCTTTTCTCTCACAGTCTTTAAAATTCTATCTTTATTTGGATTTTCATTATAATGTGCCTTGGTGTGGATCTGATGTAATTTTGTGCATTTGGTGTTCTGTAAGCCTCCTGTATTTGATTTTCCATTTCATTCTTCAGGTTTGAGAAATTTTCTGATATTATTTCATTGAATAGGTTGTTCATTCCTTTGGTTTGTATGTCTGTGCCTTCCTCAATCCTGATAATTCTTAAATTTGGTCTTTTAATGATATCTCATAGTTCTTGGAGGTTCTGTTCATGATTTCTTACCATCTTCTCTGTTTGGTCAACTTTGGTTTTCAAGATTAGATATTTTGTCTTTATTGTCTGAGGTTCTGTTTTCCAAGTGATGTAGTCTGTTGGTGATGCTTTCCATTGAGTTGTTAATTTGGTTTATTGTTTCCTTCATTTCAAGAATTTCTGTTTGTATTTTTTTCAGAATCTCTCTTTGTTGAAATAATCTTTTGCTTCCTGCAGTTGCTCTTTCAACTGTTTATTGGAGTAATAGTTCATTGCCTGCATTTGCTCTTGTATCTCATCCTTTCCTTCACAAATCATTTTAATTATGTTCTGAACTCCTTTTCTGACATTTCTTCTACCGTGTTATCATTGGATTCTATTAATATAGAATCCTGGTTTGTTTGGAACATTTTCTTCCCCTGTGTTTTTGTGTTGTTCATGTATCTTCCCCTCTAGCAGTGCAGATCTGGGGTATTGCAGCCCCCCTGTAGGCTTATAGTGACCCTGTAGGTTTCTGAAACCTCTTCTTTAAGGGGGAGATCAATATTAGCAGCACCAAGTACAGACAATATGCAGCCCCTCTGAAGACATTAATAATAATGTCATAATAAACAGAGAGGATGAGTTCAATTATTATCTACAGTATAACAAACAGATTTGCAATGAGATCTATAGTTTCTAATGGTGGACAAAGAGGATGAGGAAGGGTGTAGGATGTAACTGTTAATGGGATAAGAAAAGAGTCTATAGAAGTACTAGATTGTAGGAAGTGTGAAAGCAGAATCAAAAGAAGTTGGTTGTTAGCATGAGAAAAGGGAGAAAGAGACTCTGAGGAAACAGGTAAACAAAAGGAGAATAGAGCAAGAAAAATAAAGAAATAAAAATTTAAAAAATTTCAGAAAGAAGAAAAAAATACTACACTATGACAGTCACATACTATTCAAGCCTCCCAGTCTTCATAGCCTGAGGCATGAGAGGTACCTAGCAATGAGCTTCCAGTCTCCAGCAGGCATCTCAGGACGGGACTGACCCCACCTATAGATGGCTGCTTCTGCTTCCAGGAGAATCCAAGATAGCTGCACTAGCTTCCAAACATGTTGGCAAATGGGGAGCTGCAACATGGGGCATATATGCTGAGTCCATGTGGGGTGTGGTCGGTCAGGTTGGGGGGGGGGTCCTGAAGGTGGGGTGTGGCCAGTCAGGCTGGGAGTCCTGCAGGTCCTGGCTGTTGTCCCAAAATGGTGGCAGCCACATGTAACTGAACCTGTGGGTACTGTGACAGTGGACTTCCAGACAATAGGAGGCAGGTGGCAATCCGCTGGTGGTTTGCAGGTGGTCTGCAGGCAGTCTGCAGGCTACAGGCGGATGATTGGGAGGTGGACTTCAGGTGGTAGGTGAAAGGCAGGCAAAGGGCAGGCAAGAGGCGGGCAAACAGGCAAATGGCAGATGATAGGTGGCAGTCAATGAGTGATCTGCACTCAAAAAGTAGTTGGCAGTGTTGGCAGACTATGGGTGATTGAAGCGAACAAATGGGGGGTAAACAGCAGGGTATCTATGAGCAGCAAAGACTGCCTCACAGATAAACAGATTTTCCTCTGCTTGAAACCTGAGTTATGGCGCGACAAGAAAGGCAGCCTCCCTCTAGTCTGTCATCTTGGATCTCCTCATGTGTCTAATACTGTCATATCCATTTCACACCGTTTTATCCATTGACTTATTTTTTAAGTGAGAGCATGGCTAGGATGGGAAAGGCAAGTGAAGTCCACTGAGTAGGTAAAGGTCAGAGAACCAAGCATGCTCCCTGCTGCCAGTCAGCACAAGGAGAGGACCATCTTAATCCCAGTTCCTGTGTGTGTGCTTGGTGAACTTTGGAATTCTTTTCCCATGTCACCATTTCTGGAACCATTTGAGACAAGAGTATAGGGAAGACCATGAGACAGAGGGTGGGAGTGTTGAAGAGAGGAGAAAGAATAGGAGAGTTGGAAAGATGAGTTCCCATACTGAGGTGGGCATCTTGAGTGCAGCTGTCTGGTGGGACTCAAGACCATTCAACATGAAGAACAGATAGGTGTCCTCTCTGTTCAAGAAGGTTGGTAGTTATCAGTCATTGTTCTACCAATACTGAGATCTTCTCAGACATTTTTTCAGTTATGCTTCATATCCAAACATGTATGGAACAGAAATGGAGAACTTTGACAAAGGCAAGGAATCTGGAGAACTCAAGATTTCCAACCCACAGGCTTTTACCATTTTGCTGAACTGATGGTCACAAAGACTCCAGGGTCTCTGTGGATAAGGGGGATGCTAAAAAAAATCTCAGCATGATTTAATCATGTTTGAATTGCACTCCCAGTTCCTCTAGGGAAACTGAGGCTCAGAAGGGCAGAATCATCTGTCAGCCTAAGGGAGGTGGAAGAGTAAGGATCCATGCAGATGTTTTGAGTCCAGCCCCTGGCATCCTCCACCTCATGGTTAGCAAGGTCTTACAGGTTGAGCATTCCTAGGAAGCCTGATTTCATCAGAGTCATGGGGAGTATGCCTTCATCCATTTGAAAACATTGACTTAGTGTCTATTATGGATCAAATCGGTCTACATGAGTAGAAGACAAAGGAATACTGATCCCAAAGACAGAAATGACTCAATATCTTTCACTAGTTAAATGAATGACTTTGGAGAGTTATTTTTGCTTCCTGAGTCAAAAATATTTGGGCTAGAAGAATCCAGCTGGGAGCCCAATGGATAATTTATATTTTTCTTTCAGTTAATTCCAGTTTATTACTTTCCATCACAACACAATGCAGAATCCAGAACAATTACAATCCAAGATGCACACATCTGAGGGAGTGGAAGGTGTGTTACAGTATCTCTCATTTCACAGAGTAATATTTGTGGGAAGTAGCTGAGCTCCTGTTATTTATTAAGCAAGACTGTCCATTTTTGACTTTGACTTGTTCGCTTATTTCTTCCTTCATTCCTGAATACTCTTTTAATGATCTTAATTCTAGCCATGATGTCTCCCAAAGACAATGGGCAGTTATATCCTTGAATATCCACGAGGTATGGAAGTTGTGATAAACATGTAAATGTTGGTTCCAGAGATTTGGCCATGCTGTACACTAATGGCAGGTCCAGGACACTGTGAGCAGAAGTCAGGACACCTTACCCTCTAAATGCACTGGGGTGGACATCAGAGAGAACCCATTATTCTTTTATTGCTCAACTTAACATCATCATGTATGAAGGTGCTTGGCCATCTGTGAAAAAATAATTTTCAGAACCAAAGCTGGTATGTAGCCAACCGTCCTGGGTGGGATAGACTGAAAGCAAAAATCCTACCCAAGTTCATCAACCTGCCAAGTGGCAGAGCTGCACTTGGAGTTCAAAGCTTCCACATGAAAGCACCACTCATGGGTCAATGAAAATTGCCATTGGTTCTAATAAAGAGTGATCCTGCAGGGGCTCACTTTTTATCTTCTGAGAAATTAAATATATTTACATTGGTTTTCATTTAGAATGCCTACTTGCAATGCTAGCTCCGAACGTAGAGAAGATGTGAGCATTACCAGATAGACTAACCTTCAAATCCTTGAGTTTGCCCTTTTAAATGGGCATAATAGCTAAAGGACTCTCTATATGACACAGGGGTTATCTGATATCTTTGTTCATAGGCTCATGGCACAAGAAAAAAGTAGGTGTTAGACCTACATGGGAGTTTGTGAATTTTTTTTTCCATTACTGGTGATTAAACCCAGGGCCTTGTGCATTTTAGGCAGGAGTTCTACCAGAGTTATATTACCAGCACTTTTTATGCTTTATTTGACACAGGGTCTCATTTTGCTGCCCAGGCTGGCCTCCAATGCTAGCCCTATTATAGTAACTGGGATATGAGCCTGTGCCATCACACCTGGCTAAGTTTTGTCACACATAAAAATTGAATAACATAGGTGAGACAGAAAAATATTCCAAAAACTCTGTATTAGTCAGCTCTAGGGCTGCCAATACAAAATAACCCTAAAGCTGAGCAGCCAACCAGGCAACCCTTCTGCCATTCCACACACATCCCAAACACAATCAGATCTCAGGTCATTTACATTTGGGCTCTGACAGAAACTACTCCTGAAAGATGGGATGCAGAACTCCCTCCCTTCCAACCTTCCTCAGATCTCTGTGAATCCACGTCACCAGTTCAGGAGGGCTCTTCCTCATCACTCTAAAATGGTGACTCTGACAACTCCATCTTTCCCCCTTACTATGGTTTAATATTCCATAGTAAGCATCTCTGCCTGACTTCACCCTCTTCATTTGTATCCTTACCTACATTTACATTCATATCTGTGAATGTGTGGGTTTATTATCTTTCTCCTCAACCACACTACGTACTCTAGGATGGTGGGGACTTTGTTTCATATAACACTTTATCCCCAGCAAGGTTAAAATACTGCCTGAAAAATAACACAACCTAACCAACATTTGTTGAATGACAGTCCAGGCCTTCCTTGTAGGTTTGATGTGAGGAATTTGAGACTCAATGTGGATCGAGCATTTAGGTCCAAACACGGCAGTTGCTGAGTTATCAAGAATGACTGTTGAGGTGGGGCATGGTGCCGCACGCCTGTAATCCCAGCACTTGGGAGGCTGAGTCAGGAGGATTATGAGTTCAAAGCCAGCCTCAGCAACTCAGCGAGGCCCTAAGCAACTCAGTGTGACCCTGTCTCTAAATAAAATACAAAATAGGGCTGGGGATGTGACTCAGTGGCCAAGTGTCCTTGAGTTCAATCCCTGGTTCAAAAAAAAAAAAAAAAAAAAAGAATGACTGTTGCTGTCTATGAGTCCAGTACCTATGACCTGCTTTGCAATTATCATAAGTTATTTCTGATGTGCCAGAGAGTAGATGGGAACGATGTCAAAGGTCTTTTCTAAAGCTAACTTTCACAACTATGTCTTTCTACAAGTTAATCCGTCTAGTTAGTACTTCTGGTTCTGAAGAGCTGACAACCAAATTTAGGCCTTTCTGGCAACAGTGCCCAAAATTTCCAGTTAACCATCTCTGCTACATTGACAAAAGTGGAAAAAGCTTTGTGCACGGGTTGCTAGCATAACTATTACCCATGTCTTCAGGTTCACTGCATGTGTTGGACATTATCATTTGCTCATGGAAAAACCTAAATAAAATATTACATTTTTGGGTAGAGTAGGTTTATTTTGATAAAAAATACTGTGATGTCTCCAGTTGGATACATCAGAATTTGATTCTCATTTCTGTCATGGAACAAAATCATCATCTTAAATCATTAGTAAAGTTAGAAATGCTGTCCTTGTTGTAGAACTAATAATGAAAATAAAGTTATTCATAAGCAATTATTCTACTATATAATAAAATGCCCAAAGACCATAAGTTATGCAAAGGTAGGAATTCAATTTATAGAGAGAAACCAAGCTTACAAGGTTAAGTGAACCTGCCAAGGTCTTACAACTGGTCAAATGTGAGGGGGGATTTAAATCTATGGCATTTGATTCCAGCACTCTCTAAGTCACCATGCCATTTTTCCTCCTTTGACAGGATTTACCAAGTTCATGAACTCACTCTACACTCCAAGTATGTGGGCCTTTACATCCATCCAGGTAGAACTGTTACCCACATGGAGAGTGAAAGTGCTGGGCTCAAGCCTGTTCCCTAGTGGATTCATCCAAAACAGCAAGTGGGAACCATCTGTTCTTCTCTGTTCATAATTCTCTCTGGAGCCATCTAATTGATGGACAGATTGGCAAGATATAATATTGTTGATTCACATATATTTACAAGAGTAATTTTATAACATTTCCTTCACTCTTTTTTTTGTGGTGCTGGGGATTGAACCCAGGGCCTTGTGTATATGAGGCAAGCACTCTACCAACTGGGCTATATCTCCAGCCCTCCTTCACTCTTTTTTAAAATGTTCTTTTGTAGTTGTAGACAGACAGAATGCCTTCATTTTGTTTATTTTTATAGGTGCTAAGGATCTAACCCAGAGCCTCACACATGGTAGGCAAGTGCTCTGCCATTGAGCTACAGCCCCAGCCCTCCTGCACTCTACACTGTCACTGAATGTTCCTCTTGAGACATGTGGAGCCAGTCTGATAAACTCCTCTGGTAGCTGAATGTCCATCAACTGATGAATGCACAAAAAAGTGTGGCACATACAAGCAATGGAGTCTATTCAGTCATAAGAAAGTATTCATTCTGTCATTGATGGCAACATGGATAGACTTGTATGACATTATAATAAAACCAGCCAGAGAAAGACCAATACCCTATCTCTTAACTCATATGTGGAATCTAGAAAAGTCGATCTCACTGAAAGGGGATCAGAATAGTGCTCACCCTCAGAAGGGGAGGGAGGAGGAGTGGTGAGAGATTGGCTGATGGGTAAAACGTAAGAGTTAAATGAGCAGAATAAGATCTGGTGTTCTATGGAACAGTGTTACTATCACTAACTGCAAAACATCATGTGCCTTGGATTAGAGGCAAATATTTTAAACTTTTTGTCTTTTGTTCAGGTGCTTGAAACCATCTGATTGCTTCAAGTTACATAGTTTCACTTGGATATGAATCATCACTGACTATTTGGGGTTTGTATTTCCACTTATATGGAATATCCTATACATATGTCAATTTAAGCCTTCCATTATTAGAGTGTAGTTTTCTCGTTCAGTAACATTAGAGCCTTCCCTTGAAACTACAATTATTCCTATGTCTGATCTTTGCCTGTCTTCTATAGTTAATCCTTTTCTGAAATTATTCTATCTCTTCAACATTATTGTTTCATATTTGCATCATTAGCTTTGTATTTTTTCTTGCATTTGGTGATTGTTATTTTGGTGGTATTCTCTCTGACACTGCTTTTAATTTCATCTTCATTTATGTTTATTTTTCTTGGCATCTAACTTTAGTTGTGTAGGTTTCTAAATCATATCCTGCTGTTGGAAGGTCTAAAATCTGTGAGGTAATTAGGGATATTTGTTGCTTCTCTCAAACCTGAGTTGCTAATTGTTCAGGTAGGGGATGTGGAGACACACACACACACACACACACACACACACACAGATGATAATGCATGAACCGATGGGTCATCCTTTGTTTTAAGCAGCCGTCATCACTGCATGATCTGTATTGCCAAGAAAAGTTTTTCTGTGTGTTGTTTAATTTATTTAAGACAAATTCCATGAGTGACACTTTGGAAAAACCACATAAAAGAAGACATTCTGCATGGAGCTAGCTCTTACTTCTCAGTATTGGAAACCTGGATGTAGCAAATGAGAGTGAAAGGAGCTTGAAATCACTAGGAAGGCTGAAACAAGAACCTCTACTCATATCCTCGACAACACACGTACAAGACAAGCCACGAAAACACACAAACCCCAGGGTCTCGGGTGACTGAAACTCAGAGTGGTAGAAAGTTCTTAAAAAAGGGAAGTCATCATTACTTGACAGCAGAACTAGCTCTGAACCAAGTTTATTTACTTCCCACTTGAAATGGCCAAGGTTTTAAGGTCAAGCTCTTGGAGTGAGAAGAAAGATTTATTTGGAAAGTTAGCATATCAAAAAAGATGGGAGGCTATAACCCACAAGGCCATCATAGGGAGCCCCATTATGCTGAACAGTTACACAGAGAGGGAAAGAAGGAGCAGAGGGACAATGGGCAGGAAAGAATTGATGACTGGAGACTTCTAGCTGCTACTCCCATGGCCCAGAACAGGACACTGTCTTAATTACTCTTATCTTGGAGTATTCAGACTTCATGGGCAGGAGATGTCATATATAAGTTTAGTTCAAATCAATGTTGCAGGACAGCTCTGGATGAACCATTTCATAAATGATTTATGTGTCTACATAGAGAGCTGAGCAGAAATTGGACCAAAGGTTTCAGGTAGGAAAGGAGACAGACACTCCCTAAAGGCAGAGATGCAAACTTTTCAATTCTATTTTAGTCACCCATCCACAATTTGCAGGCCAAAGTATACTCAGCGCTTTCAGCAAAAGTGGTCTTCAAGTTCCTTCAGAGAAACCTAGGCAATCATTATCATCATATAATACACATGCCAGAGGTGCCACCTACAGCAAAGCTAATCAGAGACTAATAATGTAATGCTCCACTGCATGACCTCCAAAATTAGTGAATTTAAAATTCATTAAGAGGTGAATTTGAGTTTCCTATCTCCTTGTTGGCTGCCTTGTGAAAAAACCCTTTGTCTGGTAATAATAATACCAGTAGCAGTAGCAGTAGTATAGTCAAGTAAAAGCAAATGAATCTAGAGGGTTATTTAGGTTTTGTTTGGTTGCAAATTATTGAAGAGAATTTGGCAACACCTCATCAAGAGGCCAATTGCCATGTTGACTTCTAGATGGTACATGCTAGGAAAAGCCTTATCTTTGTTTACATTGTGTTCCACCCTCAAAATAGTGCTTGAAAGAAGGGAAAATTGGTGAGGAAGAAACCCAGGGTCCTTCACAGTAGAACAGGAAATAAAATTATGTTGTAAGGCTCAATACAATTCTTTTTTTTTTTTTTTTTTTTTTGGAACCAGGGATTAAACTCAGGGGACTCCACCACTGAGCTACATCCCCAGCCCTATTTTGTATTTTATTTAGAGACAGGGTCTCACTGAGTTGCTTAGGACCTCGCTAAGTTGCTGAGGCTGGCTTTGAACTTGCGATCCTCCTGACTCAGCCTCCCAAGTCGCTTGGATTACAGGTGTGCACCACCACGCCCGGCTTCAATACAATTCTTAAGCAGTCTTTGTATATCAGCATGGATGAAACTCAGACACATGTTGCATTGAAGAAATGTGAGCTGATGAGTCCATCACACAGTTGTTCTCCATGGATATCAGTTTTAAAAGTTCCCCAAATATCATTTCCTGTTTACAGTCAAATACCACAGGAGATGAAAATAAAACTAGGCTGAAAACTGTATTTCTCAAGTCAGAATAACAATCAGTTGTGGGGATACATGTGATTCAAAGAAAAAGAGGCTTAACTGCTATAGATTTTATTTCTTATTTTAAAAATCTGACACAGTTAAAAAAAATTGACACAGTTGTGAGTACTATTCCTATTATTTATAAAACCTTTAATATATCTGAACATTTCAAATTTTTAAAAAAAATTTACCATACCATGAAATGAATAGGAGTTCCCTGGCCATTTTTAACCAGCAATTGAGCAAGGAAGCAATTTTTTTTTTTTTTTTGGTGCTGGGGATTGAACCTAGGGCCTTGTGCTTGCAAGGCAGGCACTCTACCAACTGAGCTATATCCCCAGCCCCAGAAGCGAAATTTTTATAATTCAAAGCTCCAGGATGACGTCACAGATTTTCTACCATGACCACAAGTCATGCATACTTAAAAGGACAAAAATAATCATCAGAGGCCGTCATGGTGGTGCACACCTATAATCCCAGCTGCTCAGGAAGCTGAGGCAAGAGAATCAGGAGTTCAAAGCCAGCCTCAGCAACTTAGGGAGGCCCTAAGTAACTCGGGGAGACCCTGTCTCTAAATAAAATACAAAAAACGGCTGGGGATGTGGCTCAGTGGTAAACCGTCCCAAAGTTCAAACCCCAGTACAAAGAAAGAAAGAAAGAAAATAAAAAGAAAATAAAAGATCCAGAAAGTTTAGGGCATTATTCCCAGGGAAACAGCCCTTAGAAAAAACCTTTCATCTTCTCCCATGCTTCGGTTTGGGCCACTGTGAAGTGATTCTTCCAGTCCCCACTGATGCCTGGAAAACATGAAGCAGAAACTCAGATGAGATCTACTCAGACGTCTTAAGAGCCCAGCACATCTCCCTGCTCTGTTGTGGCCATCACCTGGGAAGGACACTGGGGTTAATAGAGCAGAATGTCCAGGGCTCACTTGGGAGCCCGACTACCAGCTGACCATCACACCCATTCATGCTTCTACCCGCCTGGAAGTGATTTCCTGCCTTCCCTTCTCTCCCGGCCCAACCCATACACCAGCTGCCCTTAATGACGTGGCTCTATCTTCTGATACATGAAGAATGTATCAACTTTGATGACCTCCATGTCTGCCACGTATGCTAAGCCAACAGCATTTCTGACCTGGGTTATCTCAGCACATTGTAAGAGGTCTCCTGCTTTTGACTGCTCTCCTTCAGTCACTCCTCTTAATACCGCAGCCATCTCGATCTCTCCCGGAATTTGTGGGATCCAGTCACTTCCGGCTCCGAGTCTCCAGGACTTCCGGTTTTAGTGCCTGCCTTTTTTGGTCCTAGGTGATTGGGTTCCTAGTCTTGTCAGACGCCTTCCTGTGTGGTTCCCTTTGCAGCCTCCACTCCCTTACGCTGGGTCTTTTGATTTTGGGCTCAGACACAGACAACTGTCCCCACTCCTCTGTTTGCATTTCATGTTCCTTCCTACTGGGGTGATGTCACAGATGTCGTCACAGCTTGTCTGGGTCTTTCAAGACGCCACGCCAGCGCAACCTCAATGAGGTTCCCTTTTACCACCCAGTTCATAACTGTACATCTCCTTCCTTGTTACTTCCTAGAAATTGAGTGAGATGTGTTTTATGTATTTATAATATATTGCAAATTCAAAATGTTTTCCTCTTAAAATGCCCAAGCTTCAGTGTTTCCAACAGTGACAGACATATATATTCAAGACATGATGGTTGAAAGCGTTAAAAGAATGAGGAATGAACTAACATTATCCCCATTTTATAGATGAGTAAATAAAAGTCCTGTAGAGTTTACCCATTGAAATAGTGGTGGATGTGGAATTGAAGCCAGAAATATTAACCCTAAAAGTCATACTCTTACTTACATGATTACATTATTATTTTGTGTATCACAAGAATGAATTTTGACATAGTAGATCCCCATAGTAACCAATGGAGTATGTAGAATACATAATAATATTGAAATCAATGATTTGTTGTTTAAATATAAATAATATACTCCACTTGCATGAGTATAAATAATATAGCAGATTGTCTAATATGTAATTGTTTCCCTGCAAACATCCATTGTTACTCTCAGGTTCAACATTACCTTCATTATTTGAACAATTTTTATGTATTTCTTCTGCGTCGGTATCAGCAATAACCTGCCTGAATACTGTAATTCAGAAAAAGCTCTTGAGCTACCCAAATCTTGGTTAAACTCAATATGGTTCCCACTGTAAAATATCAGTATGAGAGGTTGGCTATTTCTATTTTGACATCGAAATTTCTGAATCCTACTAATTCATAATCCTACATATCCTTTACATGTAAATTTCTGTTCATATTTCTTCTCATTTGTTGTCTTTCAAAAATCTCCCCCAAACTCTTGTGTATAATTTGATAGGGCTGCCATACCAAGACACCACAGAGTGGGTGGCTTAAAGGATTGAAAAGTGTTTCCTCACAGTCAACCTGTTGGAAGTGTTGGTTGCATCTGCTGGTTGTTGTGGAGACCTGTTCCAGGCCTCTTGCCTTTGTGGGTATAGATAATGGTCTTCTTCCTGTGTTTTCCTAATGTCTTTCTTGTGTCTCTGTGCAAATTTCCCCTTCTGTGGTTACCAGTCACAGTGAAGTACAACTAACCCTAAGGGCCATTTTAACCTAGTTGCCTCTGTAGAGTCCTTGCCTCCAAATACAATTGCATTCTGAGGTCCTGGCAGCTAGGCTTGGACATATGATTTGAGGAAAGGCAATTCAGCCCATTGATCTTGGTTATGAAGATCTCTTTTAAAAAGTTTTGTCAAGCACTAAATTACTAATGTCTGTTAGTGGACAAATCTTTCTCATTTAGGTTTCCTTTTGATTCTAAAGTTGAAACTGTAATGTGCTATTGCCTTCAATTTATTTTATTTTATTTCGATTCATTGTACACAAATGGGGGTACAGCTGTTGTTTCTCTGGTTGTGCACAAGTAGAGTCACACCATCTGTGTAATCATACGTGTACATAGGGCAATTATGTCTGTCCCATTCTGTTATTATTCTTACCTCCTCCCCAATCCCACCCCTCTTTTTTCCCTACGCAATACATCCTTCCTCAATTCTTGCCTCCCTCCCACCCTGCATTATGTATCATCATCCACTCATCAGAGAAATCATTTGATCTTTGGTTTTATCAATTTTTGAATAAAGCTCATTAGAGATTATTCATCATTATGTTTACTGTTCTAGTGTTAACATCTTCAATTGTTTTCATATTGTAATTTGAAGGACTGTGGATGTGTTATAATTAGGTGTGTGAAGTGTCACTACCACATGCTAATTCTTGCATCTTAAACCAAATTTATAATTTAATAGAATGTATTTTATTACATTTTTGTCTGTCAATCCAGAAAATCAACATAGAATGGCTATTTTGTTCCAGGTGCTGTCTTGTAAATAAAAATGGTCAAAGTTAACAATAAGCATAAATGCTTGTAAAATAAATAAACTATTGCAGTGGTTTTGAAGTATCCACCAAAGTCCATGTGTTAAGGGCTTGCTTGCCAGCCTTTGGGATTCTGGGTGTTTGTGGAGCATTTAGGAGGTGGAGACTAATGGAAAGGGGTTAAATCTCCTGGGACAAGGTTTTGAAGGTGGTACTGAGACCCTTCATTTTGCTCTCTCTTTGCCTCCTAGTCCATGATGTGGACAGGCCTCTGAGTCAAAATAAATCCTTCCCTTTTAATTTGTGTACCTCAGGTATTTTGTCACAGTGAGGCAAAGCTGACTAACATATATGATTGCTTTAATCTTAACATCAGATGCATTACCACTAAGTGGGTGATTTTCTTTTTTTTTTTTTTTAAGTAACTTTTTGTTGTATTTTTATTGTGTACTTCTCTTTTATGGGAAAACAACAACAACAACAACATTCAAGTGACTTTTTTCCAAAATTGATTTTTAACTTATTTATTAAGGAAGCATTTAAACACACATGAAAGTAGGAGGAGGATGGGATGCCGCCATGCCCATCACTCAACTGCAACAGCTCTGAGTCAGGGCCAGATTTATGTCACCCACTCCCCCGGGGGTCACTTCCCATCTCTCTCCCCACCACTGGATCATTTTGAAACAAGTCTTACGTGAAAATGCTTCATTATGTTTTACTAAAAGGATAAAGAATCTCTATAAACATGGGCTCAAAACTATTATCATACCTGAAAATATTAATTAGACATCCTTAAATTCTGCTGTAAAGTGGGTGATTTTCATAGCCAGACTTCTCCCAAGTACAAATCATACCTGTAGTCCATGAGGAGCAATGTGCCCTGAGAAGGAAAGGGCCCCACAGATCATGAAAATAGATCACTAGAATACTCTTGGATCAGGTCAGTCAATATTTAATAGAGCTTTTCTGGACATTAAGGTTTTTATAATTTATTATCTACTTATAATTGATTCCATTAACTTAAACATTAATCTTGACCCCTATGTACATTTTAGATGAAGCAAAGTGCACAGATATGACCTGAGAATAGAGAGGTTGCATGTGACTGCTTTTCATCCTTTACTTTCTTGTTAAATTCTTACCCACATATCCATTCTTAAGTTGCTTCTGTTGTAGCATTCTGAAGTGGTAAGCATGGTGCTAAGTTCAGTCACTAGTGACAGAGACCTTTTTTTAAAAAAAGTTCTTAATTTATTTTGTGGTGCTGATGATGGAACCCAGGCCCTCACACATGCTAGGTGAGTGCCCTGCCACTGAGCCACACCCTGGCCCAGAGACTGGGTTTTCTACAGGAATTATGACTTTAGAGACATGTAAATTATCACACTTTTCTAAGCAAATAATACCTCAAGATAAAATCATACACTAATATGGAAAAAATGATCAGGTTTCTCTGATAAATTACTTACAAATTCAGATCACCAGTTAAACAAAAATAATCCCAGTGCAATTTTTTTTTTTTTTTTGGTACTGAGGATTGAACCCAGGGGCACTCCACCACTGAGCCACATCCCCAGCCCTGTTTGGTATTTTATTTAGAGACAGGGTCTCACTGAGTTGCTTAGGGCCTTGCTAAGTTGCTGAGGCTGGCTTTGAACTCTCAATCCTCCTGCCTCAGCCTCCCAAGTGCTGGGATTATAGGCGTGTGCCACCACGCCCAGCCCCAGTGCAATTTTTAACTATCATTCTTATGCATATTCCTCTTGACTCTGTAGGTCACACAGCAAATGCCGTGAGTAAATGGAGTAGATTGAAAGTCTAGTGTGGTTGCCTTGTGGAAGAATCATCCTAAGCCAGCAGATGTAAAGGCTATTTTCATGGAATTATACAGCAAAATTAGCAACATCTGCACTCATCTGTCTCTGACAAAACCTTTGTGGTTAATTTGCAATGTCTTTATTAAGCAACCCTCTTTCATTCTTTTAGCCATTTCACATCAAACTTATATGTAAATATACCTGTATTAAAAAAACATCTCTGCCCATTCCCAATTAATAAAAGGAAACCTAAGAACAAATTTTCATGTCAGGTGTTTCTTTTAATTCTAGGTTAGAATAATCTAGTTTTCTCACAGTCTGGTGGTTGGAAGCCTGAAGTCATGGTGTCAGCAGCATTGGGCCATTCTTGGGACCTCTCTGGTTGATGTGTAGATGTCCATCATCACGTGGTATTCTCTCTGTGTGCACTAGATGGTATCCAAAGTGTAAGGACATCAGTCATATTGGATTAGTGTTCACCTTGCAAACTTTGTTTTGACTTTCTTAGCTTCATTTACAGCCCTGACATCCAAATATGATTATATTCTGAAAGACTGGAAGTTAGGACTTTGCCATTTGATTCTGGGAAGACACAATTTAGACAATAACACTTTATTTTTTACACCCCTCCACATCCATCTCCTCTTCCCATTCCTGAAGCCTATCTTTTTTTTTTTTTTTTTTTTTGTGGTGCTGGGGATTGAACCCAGGGACTTGAGCATGCAAGGCAAGCACTCTGCCCACTGAACTACATCCCCAGCCCAAGCCCCAGTACCTTAACACATTTCAGCATTAACTCTGGTCCCCAAATTTCATCTGCGTATTCCTTAAGTTAGGAAAGAGGGAGATTGTTCAATGTATGATTCATTCTGAGGCAAAATTCCTCTCCAGCTTTTTTTTTTTTTGGTACCAGAGATTGAATCCAGGGGCACTCCACCACTGAGCCACATCCCAGCCCTTTTTTGTATTTTTTATTTAGAGACAGGGTCTCACTGAGTTGCTTAGGGCCTCGCTAAGTTGCTGAGGCTGGCTTTGAACTTGCGATCCTCCTGCGTCAGCCTCCCAAGTGCTGGGATTACAGGCGTGCGCCACCGCGCCCGGTTCCTCTCCAGTTTTAAACCTATGTATGAAACCATATAAGTTATTGGCTCCCCAAAATGAAGAGGGTAGATGGGCATGTCTTTTCTCCCTTTGCAGAAGAGACAATCCAGAAGAAAGAAGCCGTGGGTCCTTTGCAACCCAGAACCTAGCTGGGCAAATTCCATTAGCTGAAGACTCAAGAGCAATTCTCTTAGTCTCAATGCTCTGTACTCCTGGTCCACTGTGTAGCAGCAATCCTGATTTGTTCTAGATCTTTTGAAGCAATTAATGTATTTCTTCCCCGGCTTACCAGACCAGATATATTTGACCTGCAGTATTTTTTGGAAAAAAAAAAGTTCTTTTACTCCTTGCTGTAGACATTTTTGTTAGACCTCGGGCCAAGGGTACAAACATACTTAACCTTCACCACAGGGGACCTTACAACATTTCATGACAAAGTCTCTCATCTCTCCTTTTCCCAGAAAGGTTATTTTGTTATATCTCTCTTTCCTCAAGGTGGTTCTGTTTTCTAACTCACCAGGTAGGTAGTCCATAATAACCATCTCCAAAGCCATCCTCCTCACTTAGACTGAATCAGCTTTCTGCAAGTACCTGAAACCCACATCAAGTGCCATGGAAAGATGTCCCCAGGATGACTCATGAGAAGTTCTTAGGGTGGCAATTAAAGTGATAAATTGAGATGTCTGTACTCATAACCTGTTGCTGTAAGCACCAGAATGCCCTCCACGTGTTCTCACGGAGTTTCATACCAGTGCATGTCCTTTTACCGTTCCTTGTGTTTAAGAAGCCTTGATTAGGAGGATCATCATGCAGGATGGAATGACTGGTCATCTTGTGAAGTAAGTCCACCTCGGTTTCACTCAGACGCGGTAAATGGCGAGTGTCAGGATGCAGACACCAGGAGTTGGGTGAAAGCAAGCAAATTGTGAGTGCTTGCAAACTTGTTTATTGTGGGATTGTCTTGTCCCTATACAGCTAATCAAGTTTATTACCTGTTTGCCTTTATGTTGATTAGGGTTTGTAACTGTGTCCAATCATGCAACATATAGATATGCTAAATAGGGATTGTATCTTGTCCAATCATGCTTTCACTAACACCTTTACTTGGTGTCCAATCTGGATCCCTCAAGGTTTCCCTGGCAACAGCTATGTTAATTATGGGGAGGTGGTCTCACTTTCACCTCACTGGTGGCTAGTGTGGAATGCTCCTTCCTGCAGGTGTGCCTGTCAGGCCTGTATAAGTGTAGGTTTTCCTTACACATCTGAGACATTCACAGCTATTAGCCAAGAACCAGGAGCCTCTCCTATAATCTTGTTTTCTTTCATGACTTGGAAGGAACTATTCTTGAGAACTAAATTCAGTTCTTCTGGATCTAACTTCTATAGTGTTTCTTGCATCCTAAAAGAAGAAAAAAACTGGAGTGAAGATATGAAAGAGATAACAGAAGTAAGGAGAGGAGAGGGAGGTAACTGTGCAAGGAGAAGCAGAAAAGGGAAGAAGAAGGGAGGAATGACACCCTGAAAGGAAAGGATTGAGTTGGAGGCAAGAATAAGAAAGAGAAAAAGTGGAGGGAGGGCACACAGTGTGTAAAGGTGAGGATCAGCATGGGTTCCCAGTGTGGCTGAGTTTAGGACACCTTGAAGACAGGGCTTTTGGGCTTCCTGAAGAGACTTGGATTTGCTTCCAGGGAATGATGCACTTGAAGCAAGGACAGGTCCAGGAAGCTCTTGACAAAGATTAATACAAACACCAACTAAGTCTGTGTCCCCTAACTGACCTTTGCCTAACACACAGAGTTTTATAATATCTTCTTGTGCGGGATCTCTAGCATTGTCACTTGGCATAAAATCATGGGAAATTATGTTAGAGAAATGAGTTTTTTTTCAACAATAAAGACTTGGCTTTGAATTCTAGGCCTTTTTCTGAAAAGTATTATGCTTTTATTATTTTTTGATTTCACAAGCACCAGTTATTATGATAAGTTACACATGTGTAGAAATAACCAAGAAAAAAGTTCAATTTGATATATAAGGAAAGTTATAAGAAGGTGTGGGAGCCTGCTCCTGAGGTAGCTAGGTTGCGGATCAGAGGGTGCTGGGCAGAATGGAATGGTACTGACAACACAGAGAACGGTCCTGAAGCAGCAGGAGGAAAGTGATAGGCAGTTGTGCTTTTCAGGTGGAAGCAAAACCTCTATCAGTCTTCTCTTTTCTCTAGATCACTGAGGTCAACTTCTTTTGTTTTCCTTTTTTAATTGGTGCATTACTAGCATACACAACAGTGGTATTCCTTGTTACATATCCATATGTGCACATGAGTCATGGTATGATGTAATCCACTGCATTCCCCAGCACTTCCCCCTCCCTCCCCATTTCCCTCTCCTCTCCACTGCTGTCCCTTTTATTTTCATGACATCCTCCCCAGCTTTTTTTTCAATGTTTCTCTCTAAATTCCACATATGAGAGAACACATATGAACCTCGACTCTCTGAGTCTGGCTTATTTCTCTCAAGATGATGTTCTCAAGTTTCATGCATTTATCAGCAAATAAAATAATTTTTATTCTTCTTTATGGCTGCATAAAACTCCATTGTGTCTATATACCATGTTTTCTTATCCGCTCATCCATTAATAGACACCGAGACTAGTTCCATGACTTGGTTATTGTGAATTGTGCTGCTGTTAACATGGGCACACATGTGTTGGTATCATATGCGAGCTTGCGTTTTTTAATTTTTTTATTTTTTTGGAACCAGGGATTGAACTCAGGGACACTCGGCCACTGAGCCACATCCCCAGTCCTATTTTGTATTTTATTTAGAGACAGGGTCTCACTGAGTTGCTAAGGGCCTCGCTAAGTTGCTGAGGCTGGCTTTGAACTCCCGATCCTCCTGACAGCCTCCCAAGTCCCTTGGATTACAGGCGTGCGCCACCACGCCCGGCTGAGCTTGCGTTTTTTAGAATAAATGCCAAGGAGTATTGTTATTTAACAAGAGCATATTAGACATTTACCAAGTGACAAGAGCCATCCTAATACCTGGGATCCAACAACGAGCTTCACAAGGAGCTGGCATTTTCCTGTGGCGGCTTTGGAGTCAGCAAGAAAGTTCATGTCTGTGGATGGTGAGCAGAAGGAAAAAGCAAGATAAATGTGTGGAGAGGAAAGACCCCCTAAATAGGACAGCACAGGTCTTTTTCTTACTGCAATTAGTTTTTTTAAAAAAAATTTTGTTTATTTATTTTTATGTGGTGCTAAGGATTGAACCCCGTGCCTCACATGTGCTAGACAAGTGCTCTACCACTGAGCCACAGTGCCAGCCTCGACAGCACAGGTCTTAACCAAGGTCATGGCACTTGGTTAATAATCAGATAAGGGAAGGTGGCCAGGGCATGAGTCAGGGGTGGCCCAAAGAGGACGCCATATGAGGTCAGAGAGGAGCTGGCCCTTGCGGGAGGGCTGATTCTGCTGGTTGAGCAGAATGAATGGGAGGCGGCAGAGTTTGGGGTGTGGGAAAGGATACAACATAATTTGGGCTGGGGATATAGCTCAGTTGGTAGAGTGCTTGCCTCGCAAGCACAAGGCCCTGGGTTCAATCCCTAGCACTGCAAAAAGAAAAACAAACAAACAAACAAACAAAAACCCCCCAGAAAAGAGAAAAAGAAAGCCTGACCAGATATTTTCCAGATGAAAGGATCATAAAAACTAGGTACAATGTGAATTCTGGATTGGATTCTGTAAACACACACACACACACCACATCACATTACAACAATGTGATTGAGAAAACTGGGTAAATTTGAGTGTTAATCATGAATTAGATGTAATATTTTATTGCCATTCATTTCACTGATTTATATGATTTTATTTTAACTTATAGGCTATAACATTGTTCTTAGAAAATATACACTGAATTATTTTTTGTGGTCCTGGAGATTCATCCCTGGGTCTCATGTGTGCCAGAGGCTGTACCACTGAGCTACATCCCCAGCTCTTTAAAAATTTTTTTTTGAGGGAGTGTCTTGCTAAGTTGCCCAAGCCATTGTTGAACTTGCATTCCTTCTGGGTAGCTGGAATTACAGGAAAATGACCTAGTAG
>JAJEJO010049390.1:11516-65870 GCA_020662805.1 Glaucomys volans | reverse complement strand
GAGGCTGCAGCAGGAGAATCCCTTGAGCCCACAAATCTGAGTCCAGTCTGAGCAACAGAGTGAGACCTCAACTCAATAACACTAAGGACAAAATTGGTAGGACCTTTGAGAAGTAATTAGGCCAGGAGGGTGCCACCCTCATAAATGGATTAATGCTGCTTATAAAAGAACTTGAGGCTTCTAGTTTGATATTCTCTCTCTCTCTCTTTGTCTCTCTCTCATGTCGTTTTGCCTTCCACCATGGGATGACACAGCAAGAAGGCTGTTGGTATTGAGCTTCTAAGCCTCCAGAACTGTGAAGTGTTCTTTTTTTTTTTGGAACCAGGGATTGAACTCGGGGACACTTGGCCACCGAGCCAAATCCCCAGCCCTATTTTGTATTTTATTTAGAGACAGGGTCTCACTGAGTTGCTTAGGGCCTCGCTAAGTTGCTGAGGCTGGCTTTGAACTCGTGATCCTCCTGACTCAGCCTCCCAAGTCGCTTGGATTACAGGCGTGCACCACCATGCCTGGCTAACAATGCTTGTTCTGTTCTTTATAAATTATCCAATCTATGGTACTCTGTTATTCTGATAGCCTGTCTGGCAATCTGGTTTCTGGTAGGTGCCAGACAATGAGAGAAGATGGAAATACTGAGATGAAAATTTTTCTTTCCAAGCTCCATACCTGCTGGGTCAGACTGAGAAAAGCTGCATTTCTCTACTGAAGGCCACAGTTCCTACTGGCAGGCTGTCCCCTCCAGGTGCAATGCCAAGTGCCAGGAACTGCTCCCTCCTTCACTTCTTTGGGCCACCAGGTGTCAAGGGCTTTTCATTACTATTAGCCACAGGTGTTTCACCATCCTTTGATGGTTTCCCTTAGTCCTGCCAATTCCTCTGTAAATAGTTTCTTCAATGAACTCTCCTCAATTCCTCTTTGAGGAGTCATATGTTTCTCAAATGGGCTTTTAAAGATATACGGTACAGAGAAGTTGAGTGACTTTTCTAAGGTCACACAAAGGGTAAGTGACAGAACACCTGAGAGTCCCCACTCTAACACAGAGAAAGGCTGAGTCTTTTTCAGCCTTGCCAGCTTGCCCAGCTCCCTCCCAGAACCCCTATGCCTTGCCTGACCAACTGAAATCTGTGATCCTTTTGTTGGGATGGGATTGAATTCCCCAGAGCTCCTGTCCCAGACCTGGCCAGCAACACCAGTAACCAGAGCTGTGTGAGAAGAAAAGGCCAAGCCATTGGGACTGCCACACCCCAAACAGAGGTGAGGTCTCAGGTGAGTCATGCCAATGAGGGGTCAATTCCCCTGTCCCCAGGGTTGCTGCTTACCCCACGCCCTGCTTAACCAAGGACCTGGTGCACAGGCTTCCAACTCCCAACACCACTTCTTTGACCTCTGCCTATAGTTTTCTCCAGTCCTCCCTCCCCCATTCAATAGGTGTCCTGGAGCTAGGACAACTTCCCCCACCCCCATTCTAGGTCTCCAGAGATGTGAAATGTGCTCAGAGCTCTGGGTGGGGCCCCCAGGCTCCCCACTTCCTTCTTCCAGCTCCAGATATTCTCAGATTCCAGAGATGGGC
Organism: Glaucomys volans; assembly: GCA_020662805.1. Classification (NCBI taxonomy): domain Eukaryota; kingdom Metazoa; phylum Chordata; class Mammalia; order Rodentia; family Sciuridae; genus Glaucomys; species Glaucomys volans. The sequence continues at coordinate 64,300 of JAJEJO010049390.1, read as the reverse complement.
TCCAGCCAGGGAGGGTGGGGCTGCTCTTGGGACTATCAGGAGTCACAGGATGCCCAGGCAGTGACAGAACTGTGGCAGGGAGCAGACCTTCACCCATCTCTGTACCTCCAGCTAACTCCAGGGTGCCATGTCCCAGCACCTCGTTCTCTCATTTGTGATCTTCGGTAACCTCAGGAGATAGGGGACTGAAGCAAGGGGTTTGGGATGCTAGCACCTGGCAAGCTGGAAAACAGGATTCCAGGGTTCTGCTTGGGGAGTGAGAGGTCAGAAGTGAGGGGTGTGGGGTGTGTGTGTGTGTGGGGGGGGGTAATTGGCATGTCCCTGTCCCTGTCCTTCATAGGTCAAACCCACCCTGCAGCTTTATCCCTCACCCTGTTCCCTCTCATTGGCATGTTAGAGGAGAAAGGAGAAGGGGATGTCTGACAGAGGGAAGAGCAGCATAGAGGGAGAGAAACAATGTATCAGAGGAGGAGGAAAGGAGACCTGGATGCCAAGGGGAGAGCCGCTGGGAGGAGGGAGTCAGGGAGGGAGCCTACTAAGTGCAGCTTTCCAGCCTCTTCCTGACTTCTGTCTTCCTAGCCGTCAGTCCCATCCCAGGAGCCTTCCAGGACTCAGGTAAGGCAGCTGGACTGGAGAAAAGTCTTGTGCAGAGGCAGAAAATTTAGGCTGGGTAGCATGGGAGCTGGCAGTGGGGCTGAAAGGACAGGGAATTGGGAAGGTAGGAGTGTCTGGAGAGGAGGAAGACGAGGCTGGGCAGGTCAGGCGCTGGAGGTCACCATTTATCTACCTCTCTCTACCTTCTGGTTTTCAGCTCTCAGTCCTCCAGAAGAACCTGAAGATCTGGGTAAAGAAGAGGACGCCTGGGTGTCCTCTGATCTAAACGGACCTTATAGCTGGCTAGGCCATGAGGGAGGTGGAAGTGCCCGGAGGTTCTCCGGGTTCTTTGTTCAGAGGGGCAAACAGAAGCTGGGTGGAGAACGGGGCTTTGTCCTGAGTTATCTGGGCCGCTGCAGTGGGGATCGTCAGGTGAGTTTTGACCTCCAGGGTTCCCTATTGCAGACTGTGGGCGCCCTGAGCCCTCTGCCCGCATCATGGGGGGTTCAGATGCTCAGCCAGGAACCTGGCCTTGGCAAGTGAGTCTGCATCAAGGCGGGGGCCACATCTGCGGGGGCTCCCTCATTGCCCCCTCCTGGGTTCTCTCCGCTGCTCACTGTTTCGTGACGTGAGTATTGCCCACTCTGTCCTGTCCTTCATAGGCCAAACCCACCCCCTGCAGCTTTATCCCTCGCCCTGTTCCTTCTTATTAGGGCTAATTTGGAGCCCAGCTGCTCAGGCTTCCTCTCCCTGCCCTCAAACTAGGAGCTCTGCGAGTAAGGTGAGGCCGTCATCGGACTCACCCAACACTTCGTTAAATATCCTTGAGTCTGAATCTCACTTTTACAAAATCTCCAGTCACCAGTTCCAAATCGGTCTAGCGCCTCCTCTTTTAGAAATTTGTCTCAACCTTTCAGCCCCAAATCTGGATCTGACTCCTCTCCACCCCGGGTACCCACTGACCCCACCACTTCCTCTAGCTCTGAGCCCTCACCCACACGCAGGTCTAGTCCCTTCATAGGGTTAACCTAATCCCGAACCCCCGCCCGGACCTCGCGCAGGAATGGGACCTTGGAGCCCGCATCCGAGTGGTCGGTGCTGCTGGGCGTGCACTCCCAGGACGGGCCCCTGGACGGTGCGCATGTCCGCTCAGTGGCCGCGATCCTGGTGCCTGACAACTACAGCAAAGTGGAACTTGGCGCCGATTTGGCCCTGCTGCGCCTGGCTTCCCCGGCCAAGCTGAGCCCCACCGTGCGGCCCATCTGCCTGCCGCGCGCCTCGCACCGCTTTGCTCACGGAACCGCCTGCTGGGCCACCGGCTGGGGGGACCTGCAGGAGGAGGGTGAGTGGGGCGGGGCCGGGCTGGATAGGTGGGTCGTTGGAGAATCTGAGCCTACTGTGAGATCCTCGGAAGAACCGCAAGGGCTTGTCCTAAAAGTTGGGCTTCTCAAGTGGGCGGGCCCCGAGGGCGGGGCCCCAGACAGCCCTCCTCCAGAGGAGCCTCCCAAGGGGCGGGGCCTTGGGAGGATGGTTTCCGCTAGACAGCTGGGAAATTCTGCACCTCTTTCCATCTACCTTCTTCCACGGGAATTCTCAAACTAAAGACTACTGAATCACCTACACACCCCGTTTCCACCTCACCTTCCCTCCCAGGATTTTCTTTAATGGATTTAGTCCAACTAAGGTTCCCACCCAGACTGCTATTTCAGAAAAAGCATTTCACTCAAAACATTTCCTCTTCTGTAAAATAAGGAAAATAGTAGTGCTTCACGGGGTAGTTGTGTGGATTAAATGGGAAAATGCGTGAAAACCTTATAGCACAGTGCCCTGCATGGCCATAATTAATGCATTTTAGGTATTTTTGCATTACATAATTCATGTTAAAACACTAAAGCATAACACCTGGCATATCATAGACGTGCAGCAAATGTTCTTGCTCTCCTTTCCTCCCATCTTTCTTCCTCCCCACTCATTTTCCAACTCCCCACCTCCTAACTTCCCCCTACCCACCTTCATTCATTCAATCATTCTTTTTGGGGGGAGGGATATTGGGGATTAAATTAAGGGGCACTCGACCACTGAGCCACATCTCCAGCCCTATTTTTGTATTTTATGTAGGGACGGGGTCTCACTGAGTTAATCAACGCCTCGCTTTTAAGCTGAGGCTGTCTTTGAACTCTTGATCCTCTTGCCTCAGCCTCCCAAGCTGCTGGGATTACAGGTGTGAGCCACTGTGCCCAGCTCAATCATTCTTTTGATTAAGATATTCCCATGTACCAGGCACTTTGTTAGGCATTAAAGATACACCAGTGAAGCTCGGTGCAGTGGTGCACACCTGGAATCCCAGAGACTCAGGAGGCTGAGGCAGGAGGTTCTCAAGTTCCAAGTCAGCCTCAGCAATTTAGCAAGACCCTAAGCAACTTTGCAAGGCTCTGTCTCAAAATGAAAATAAATAAATAAACAAATGATAAATAAATAAAAGGACTGGGGATGCAGCTCAGTGGTAAAGCACCCTTGGGTTCAATCCCCAGTTAAAAAAAAATAAAAAAAAATACACACACACACACACACTCACACACACACCAGTGAACACACACACAAAAAAACAAAATCCTGCCTTCTCAGAGCTTGCATTCTAATAAGTAGACAAAAAAGTAAATTCAGGCCAGGTGCACTAGTGGTGCAGGCCTGTAATCCTAGCAGCTTAAGAGACTGAAGCACGAGGATTGCCAGTTCAAAGCCAGCCTCAGCAACTTAGCAAGGCCCTAAGCAACTCAGTGAGACCCTGTCTCTAAATAAAATACAAAAAAAAAAAAAAAAAGGCTGGGGGTGTGGCTCAGTGGTTAAGTGCCCCAGGGTTCAATCCCTGGTCCCAAATATTAAAAAAAAATAAAGTCAATCCAGTAAACAAGCACTGTGATGAAAGGTGTGAGGGCAAGCACCACTTTTTCATTTCCTGTAATCTCCATCACCTGTTGTTACTTTTCCATGCTAGAAAGCCCCCCCATAAATATTCCATAAATCTGCCATGATCAGAGTCATGTGCTACTTCTGGAGTCTTTGGGAAGGTGCTGCAGGAGATGATGCTACAACCTCTATTTGCATGGGTCCCAGGGCAGGAGGTAATAGTGCAATCATCATGAGCACCTAGAAAGTCTGTGTGGACATGGCCAAGCTACTGGACAATGGGGCCCTAGAGCAGGGGCTTTCTAGGAAGGTTTTATGCAGAGAGGATGTATTGTAGGAAGATGGTGGCCACTTTCCCTGGGAACCCTAGAAAGACCAGGATTCCACACTAGAGTGTAGGGTGCCAAGAAAATAAAGGCCTTCAGGTCAAACTGAGGGACAGAGTAGCCCACCAGTTCCAAGGATCTGTAGGACAACCCCCAACCCTCAGATATCACCTGACCACTCTGGGTGGGTAGGGAATAAGCTCTGTCCATGCCTTTCCCTGTCCCTTTCTGTATCCTGAGACTTCATTTCCATCAAAAGCAGGATAGCACTGAGTCTCCATGTCTAGACCACAGGATCCATTTATTGTTCTTGGTGAGATCTGAGCTGAGCTGAGAAACGTTCCTCTGGTTGTAGCAAGTGCCAAGTGGATTAGGGAACAGATCAGTCATGAGGTTAGGTCAATCATCCAGGCCCAAGATTATGCTGCCCGAACTAGGGCAGTTGCAGTGAGAATGCTGAGAAGTCACAAATGACTTGGGAATTGACTGAGGAAAGACAACTTGAGAAAGGGATTAGGGATGACACCCAGATTCCATGTTTTGCAACTCAATAGGGGACCACATGTAGTCTACATGGTATCTTTGTTCAAAGGATGCACTTTCTTGACCAACAAAACTCCATCTTAGGGCTCAGAGCTTAATGATTTTAACCCCTACATGTCTCCTTCACTGGCTGGGCCCTTTTTTCAGTGCACAACCTGCACAACTATGCATGACAGCTCTCACTGGATGCTTGCTGAGGCTATGCCTGAGATAAGAACATAGGAAGAGAAATGTGAGGAGATGTGGTGAATGTGGTAGGCCAAGGTGCCTTAGGGATCTTGATGAGAATGACCAGGAGGTAGCTGGAGGAGCCAAAACAGCACTGGGGAATTGGGTACTCTATACCTACCTCACAGTATCTGCTCTCTGCTTCTGCCCCCAGACCCTCTGCCTCTCCCCTGGGTGCTACAGGAAGTGGAGCTAAGGCTTCTGGGAAAGGCCTCCTGTCAGTGTCTCTACAACCGGCCTGGCCCCTTCAACCTCACTTTCCAGCTATTGCCAGGGATGCTGTGTGCTGGCTACCCAGAGGGACGCAGGGACACCTGCCAGGTGAGGAGATATCCCTGCACCTACCTGACAGAACCAGATCCCTAAACTGTAGGAAGCAGCTAAGCAATAGATATAAAAATATCAAATATTTCTCTGAGCCTCTAATGCTAAAAGTAGGCAAGATTGCCAGTGGAGTTGGGGTTGGAGGTACAGTTCAGTGATAGAGCACACGCCTAGCATGCACAAAGCCCTGTACTCAATCCCCAGTACTGCCAAAAAAATAAAAAATAAAAATGAAGTATTGAAAAAAAGAAGATTTGCCAGGCATGGTGGTACACACCAGTAATCCCAGTGGCAGGAGGCTGCGGCAAGAGAATTGCCAGTTCAGAGCCAGCCTCAGCAACTTAGTGAGACCTTGTCTGATAATAAAAAATAGAATATGCTGGGGGTGTAGCTCAGTGGTAGAGCACCCCAGGTTCAATCTCCAGCACTAAAATAAACAAACAAAAAACAATCCTTCTTAGGCCACAAAGATGCCTGACCCTGACCTGGGTTAGAGAGATGCCTTAGGGGCAGTGCCCCAGCATCCAATGACCCCAGTGTCTTCTCACTGTAATTCTTCACCCTTCCTGCTTTCCATCTGTCCCTTTCTACTGAATAGACAGATTGCCTGTTTCTGACAGCATCTTCCTCCTTAATGCTAGTATCCCTGATTTACCTTTGTTTGGTACCAGGTACTGAACCCAGGGGCACTTAACCACTGAGTCACATCCCCAGCCCTTTTGTGTATTTTATTTAGGGACAGGGTCTCATTGAGTTGCTTAGAGCCTACCTAAATTGCTGAGGTTGGCTTTGAATTCTCGATCCTCCTGCCTCAGACTCCCCAGCTGCTGGGATTACAGGTGTGCACCACTGAGCCTGGCTCTGATTTACCTTTTTAACAACTGGGTAAGGGCAGAGTGAATGCTTAGCATTTGTGAGGCCCTGGGTTTCAACCCCCAAACCACAAACAAAAACAAAACCCAAAAGTTGGGCAAATTTAGAAATCAAAGACAGGGTTTGACAAGAATCATTTGACTCTGAAGGAGACCTGCAGGATTCTCTTGTGTGGTCCTTAATGGATTAAATTGACTCTCTGGGCTGTGGCTGCTCAGTCTTTGTTTTACAAGGCTTTCTTCAGTTTAGAGCTGTAGGGAATACAGAGGACAAGGGACAGACAGCCAAGGAAAGTTTCTAAAAGGTGGCTGTGTGCAAGGCCAATAAAAGGTGGAGAACCTTTACCACCAGGCCAGAAAAAGCCAGTGAATCCTTGGACTGGTCCCCTGACACAAATCACATATTAATAGGGTGACTCTGGGGGGCCCCTGGTCTGCAAGGAAGGCGGCCGATGGTTCCAGGCAGGAATCACTAGCTTTGGCTTTGGCTGTGGAAGGAGGAACCGCCCCGGAGTCTTCACTGCTGTGGGTCCCTATGAGGCATGGATCCGGGAACAGGTGATGGGTTCAGAGCCTGGGCCTGCCTTTCCCAATCAGCCCCAGGAATCCCAGACAGGCCCCTGGGAATCCAGGGAGGAGAACTGCACCATTGCCCTGCCAGGTGAGGGGGCAGGAGCCCTGTATGGGAGTTGGAGACGTGGGAGATTTGAGTTGGGGTGGAGACTGCTGGAGTTAAGTGGGGCTCTGAAGCCCCCCTAACCCAGGTCTCTCACCCTTCAGAGTGCGGGAAGGCTCCGCGACCAGGGGTCTGGCCCTGGGAGGCCCAAATTATAGTGCCAGGATTCAGACCCTGCCATGGAACGCTAGTGTCGGAAAGCTGGGTCTTGGCACCTGCCAGCTGCTTTCTGGAGTGAGTGATAATCGACAGCTCAGCCACATTCTTGCCTCTCCCTCCATCCACCTGAGACTCCCTCTAGTTGGTTCAGCCCTTTGTGCCGGGGTGGATTGGGGGAGGGGGTCCATTCTGGAGCGCAGGATCCGATTCGGTGGTGTAGGATTCAGCCAATAAAAAGGGGTCCTAGTCCAGCAGGACGGGTAGAGGCAGTGGAAGTCCGATCCAGTATGCGGGAGTCTGGGAGAACTCATTTCGAACTGGGGTGGGGGTACGGTTCCTGGGGATTCTAGCCTGGAAATAGAGTCTAAGCCAGGGGTGCGCGGTTTCCAGCTGTACGTGCGGGATACTGCGCACGTCCCCAGCGTCCCCATCCCGCAGCTCGATCACCTCCGATAACCCACCCCGCGACCTCGACGCCTGGCGGGTGCTGCTGCCCTCCCACCCGCGCTCGGAGCGGGTGTCGCGCTTCGTACCTCACGACAACGCTACGTGGGACGACGCCTCAGACCTGGCCCTGCTCCAGCTGCGCGCGCCCGTGAACCTCAGCGCGGCCCCGCGGGCCGTGTGCTTACCCTACCCAGAACACTACTTCCTGCCTAGGAGCCGCTGCCGCCTGGCTCTCTGGGGCCGCGGGGGTGCGCAGGGCCTGGGGCCGGGTGGGGCGGGGCGAAGCCGGGACTGACTCGGCCGCAGCGCAAGATCCCTGCTTTTTCCCTCCTAGAACCCGCGCTGGGCCCTAGCGCGCAGCTTGAGGCCGAGCTGCTGGGTGGCTGGTGGTGTCACTGTCTGTATGGCCACCAGGGGGCGTCAGTGCCACCCCCGGGACACCCACCTCACCAACTTTGTCCCCACTACCGGGAGGAGGAGGAGGCGGGCCGCTGCTGGGTGAGCGGCAGGGGCGGGGTCTGTGGACCCTGGGAGAGGCCGAGGGATCTGCGGGCGGAGCCTGAGGCACCCGGAACCCGGCTAAGCGCGGGAATGGGGTCCGAGTGGAGGCGGGGTCAGATCGAACTGGGGGCGGAGCCGGGTCCTGGTTGTTAGGGGAAGGCTCTGAGCAGGTGGGACATCTGTTTACCCCAAAGTTTAAGGAGAATCCTAAAGTGAAGGCTGAATTCTTACACTAATTAGTATTGGAACCTAGCTTGCAAGAGGTGGGACTTGTTATGTTAGCGTACGGAGAATCTGGGGTCCGGAAAGCCCCTGGAATGGTTTTCTCTACAAGACACAAGCGTTCACGCTATTAACACACTTACTCTTGCTGCAGAATGACTCGCGTTGGAGTCTTATGTGCCGGGAGGAGGGGACCTGGTTCCTGGCTGGTATCGGAGACTTCTCCAGTGGCTGTCTCCGTCCCCGAGCCTTCTCCCCACTGCAGACCCATAGCCCTTGGATCAGCCATGTAACTCGGGGAGCCTACCTGGAGGACCAGCTAGCCTGGGACTGGGGCCTTGAGGGGGAGGAGACTGAGACACAGACCTGTCCCCCACACACAGAGCATGGTGGTGAGCAGGGGACCCGTGGGGCTTTGGAGTTCCGGGAGGTGCTTGTATCTATGAGAGAGACTTCAGAGGTCACCTGTGGAACTCGTGCTTAGGTGGCCACCTCCTCTCCCTAGCCTGTGGCCTGCGACCTGAGGCAGCTCAGAAGGGAATGCTATGGCCCTGGCTGGCAGAGGTGCATGTGGCTGGGGATCGAATCTGCACTGGGATCCTCGTGGCCCCAGGCTGGGTCCTGGCAGCCACTCACTGTGTCCTTAGGTGGGTCTCCATCATCTTCTAGGCAAGAGGCTAGAGGGAAAAAATGGGAGATGATCCAAAGGATTCTACAATAGTGGTTTGTTTTCCTTTTAGGGCTCTTACAGCACAGGGAAGCTGCTATGAGATATTTTTATTGTTGGTTTGGTTTGGTTTGGATTTTTTGTGTGAGGTATTTTAAGAAAGAAGGGGGGCTGTGGCTCAGTGGCAGAGCGCTTGCCTAGCGTGTGTGAGGTCCTGGGTTCAATTCTCAGCTCCACATAAAACATGAACAAATAAAATGAAGGTATTGTGTCCACAACTAAAAGATTAAAAAAAAAAAAAGAAAAAAGAAAGAAGGGAGATTTGGAAAGAGGAATAATGAATGAGTTAGTGGCATGACCATTCTTCCCTTTACCCTGCACTGGGAAGGACTTTACCAGCAATGGGAGGAACCAGGAGGTGACACTAGCCCTTCTTCCAACAGGCTAGGCTCTACAACAGTGCCCCACATTGAAGTGTATCTGGGCAAGGCAGGGGCCAGTCCCCTACCACAGGACCACCAGGTATCCCGGTGGGTCATCAGCATTCGCCTGCCCCGACACTTGGGACTTGGGCCCCCTCTGGCCCTCCTGGAGCTGAGCTCCCGGGTAGAGCCCTCACCATCAGCCCTGCCCATCTGCCTTCACCCAGGGGGTGTTCCCCCAGGGGCCAGCTGCTGGGTACTGGGCTGGAAGGACCCCCAGGACCGAGGTGAGAGCCCTGGATCATGGGAATGAGGAGTGGAAGGAGGCCAGAACCCTGGAACAACCCTCTTTCTTCTCTCTAGTCCCTGTAGCTACTACTGTCTCCATCTTGACACCACGGCTCTGTCACTGCCTCTATCAGGGCATTCTGTCCCCTGGGACTCTCTGTGTCCTGTATGCAGAGGGGCAAGAGGACAGGTGTGAGGTACAGGGGCCTGGGCATCTTGGTATGGGGAGGGAGTATTGGGCAAATGAACCCTGGAGAGACCAGGATTAGAATTCTTGGGTGTTGGACCCCAAATGGGAAGCAGTACTTCCTGGCTAGAACTTGGAGAGACCAGAGGTCAGGATGCCTAAGGGTGGAGACAAACAGTACTTTGTGGCTGGACCCAAGGGAAGGTGCAAGCAACCAGGAGGAAGGGTAACAGGCCCATTTGGTCTTGGCTTCAACTCTACAGGTGACCTCAGCACCTCCCCTCCTGTGCCAGACTGAGGGAGGCTCTTGGGTCCTCATGGGCATGGCTGTTCGAGGGAGTCAGGAGCTGTTTGCAGCCATTGGCCCTGAAGAAGCCTGGATCTCCCAAACAGTGGCAGAGGCCCACTTCCTACCTCCTAGTGGCGCCCCATATTGGCCCTTGGCAGGCAGTGACCTCTGTCCCCCAGACATGGCAGGGGCCTCAGGCTCCCCTCAGCCTGCTGCTCTGATCCTGCTGTTACTGACTCCCCTGATCCAGGACTGAGAGGACCTCACTTCATAAGCCACTGCCCCTTCTCTTCCCGCCACTCATCAGGGATGGAATGTGGTCTAACCTGCTAACTCTCTCCTAGGCCTGGAGAGGTACTATCCACCTAGACTGCAGCAGCTTTGGATAATTGGGCCTCAGTGCTATTTTGGGCCCAGGAATCCTTGGGGGTGGCAAAGGAGCAGACAATAAAGGTGTAAACACAGACACATGGCCTTGTGACATCACTGGGGGCAGGCTGAGGGGTTGAGAGCATCTGGGCTAAGAGGAAAACACAGAAATAGGACCCCTCCCTCCTGGGGCATCAGTTGAGTCAGGCCTTGGGCACCCAGGAAATGTGTCCCTGATAACGTGGCAGCTGTTCCCTCATTCCTTCCCCAGGGCGGGGGAGTTTAGGTGGCCAGCTGGTTATGTGTCACCTCCCCATTGGAATTAGTGTCCCTAACAACTGCAATATACCTCAGCCCTGGACAGCACCCTGCTGCTCTTCCTACTAGAGTGGGAAGGACTTAAGCAAGTCAGCCCCTAACATACACCCTGATGAATGATGTGTCAAAATGTTCACTTCTAGAGTCCCCAGCACACATGCGACCACTTGCACATCCTGCCCAGTGCCCCCAGAATTTGGGCCCCTTTTATGTGAATTCTACTACCTCATCCCTGATTAATGCACATCTCTGCATTAATTCAGCCATATTCCCTGCTAACTCCCAAGGCCTGGTGCAATTAGAGTCTAATATTTAAGCCCATGTATGCTCATAGTCAAGTGGGAAACACATATGGGTACCCCTGCTGGGGATCAAAAGAGGGTCATATAGGAAGTGAGGTTTAAACACAGAGAAAGGGAAAATAGAGACCTGAGCGGAAGTCAGCTAATGTGGGTGGCAGAGGGGGTCACTCCTGGAAATGCAAGGGGGGTGGGCAGGAAGGTGGAAATTCTCACTGGGAGCTTGAGAAGGGCAAAGGTTCTTAAAGGGCTAGGCTTATTCTTAGCTGCTAGATATAACATAATATTCCCCAGATCCTCCACAGGGAGTACATTCTCATCTGTTCTTTTAATTTTTTTTGGGGGGGGGGTGACGAGGATTGAACTCAGGGGCACTTGAACCCTGAACCACATCCCAAGCCCTATTTGGTATTTTATGTAGAGGCAGGGTCTCACTGAGTTGCTTAGTGCCTTGCTTTTGCTGAGACTGGCCTTGAACTTGAGATCCTCCTGCCTCAGCCTCCCAAGCTGCTGAGATTACAGGCACGTGTCACCTTGCCTGGCTCCCATTTGTTCTTCATACCCAGTCAGCTACCCACATGCCACCCCCAGAAACACTGAACATGCCCATCCTCTACTTAAACACACCCACAACTCCAGTGTCTTACCCTCTCCTCCCCAGTTTTGACCCCTTCCCAATCCAAACCCCTCCCACTCACCCACTCCAGGAATTCTCTGATCTTCAGCTTGGGCATCCAGTCTTCTGGAAAAGAGGGCTGGGAAGTAAGGGTCTGTTTCTCTTTTGATACTGTGGATCAACCCAAGGGGCACTTTACCACTGAGTGACACAGCCTTAACCCTATTAGGTATGGGGGACTGAACAGAGACGCCCATAAACCATTGAACCATACCCACAGTCCTTTTTATTTTTTATTTAGTGAGGGTCTCACTAAATTACTCAGAACCTCTCTAAATTGCTGAGGCTGGCCTCGAACTTGCAATCCTCCTAGCTCAGCCTCTCGAGTCGCTGGGATTACAGGCATGCACCATCACACCTGGTGAGGGTCTTCTTTTCCTCAAGCTTGAGTCCAACCTATATTCCAAGTGCCACAGATTCAAGCTCACAGAGGATATGCCTGACCCCCACTCCAGTCACACCAGTCTTCTTTCCCTGAACCTCAGCCACCTGCAGGCCCCACTTGAGTTTTCCCATCTTTGTCTTATTAACAACTTTGCCTAACCTCCATAGGTCTCAGTTCTCAAGGAACTTCCAGAAGACCCTTTCCAGCTACTGGGTAGTCACTCATGCCAGTCCCCATTTTTTGCTCATCACACAGTAGGTACTCAGTAAATACTTGTAGGATGATTGGCAAGGCCAGTCATACTCACCACCCACAGGATGTCTGCAGGATCTAGAGAAAAGGCCTGGAATGGCCCTGGCCCAGAGCAGACCCCAGTGTCTAGGTTCAAAAACCAGGCCAAAGGAGGGAAGAGCTACTACAGCCCCAAGATAACAAAGGCCAGGCCAGGCCCTGGAGGGCATAACTGGTTTGAGGAACTGAGAAACCTGGGGTCAGGTGACCAGCCATTGGGGTTGCCAGCTTGCCTCTGGCTGTCTTGGGCTAGTGATCCTCACCCTAACCCCCACACAGCCCAGTGATCTGAAAAGACTCCAGACACCGGAGGCATGTACGGCCAGCAGAGCTAAAACAAGAAGGCGGGGCTAAGGGAGGGGCCAGCAGGCAGGTGCCTTGCCCCAAGGAACCACCTCTCTGAAGCGGTCTCTGTGTGACTAGACTGTGCCGGGGACACGTCCACGTTGGTGGCTGCGGAAATCCCAGGTGCCTCCCTGTGTGGCTGCTCCCTGCTTCAAACGCCAGCCAAGGACACCTGATCTGCCTTCCTAGCCTGGATTCTGGGATTCCTCACCCGAGCCGACACCTGGATCCTGCCAAAACCAGCCCTAGGTTCTCTCCTTTTCGTGCCTGGTGTTTCCCCCAGGGGCTGTCGTCCTGGGCCATGGCCCAGGGGGCAGTCCCGGGACCTAGGCAGCTGGAAGCTATGGCCTTTCTGTTCTTTCTTGGATTATTCCAAACAGGGATGGGTGAGTACATGTGAGTGGGGCCTGGGAAGGGGTCATGCCCAAGAGGGAGCAAACATAATCCTCCTCAGGTGCACATTCCTTATCCTGGGCTCGAGAATCCCCAGGCCTCCCTGGAGCTCGGCCTCCCTCTTTTTTTAGTATAGGCTCTCCTAGAGGAGGGGCCAGTGCTCCAGAGAAGTGGCAGGTGCTAGTGGATCTTGGATCTGTGTGCTTTCTGCTTACCCCTCCCTCTTTTCTTTTTCTTTCCAGGAGCTGACCGCACTGAAGGTGAGCTTTATGGGAAATGGAAGAGGGAAAGGGAAGGAGACATGGTTTCATATGTTCCTGGTGGGTTTGAGGAGGGCCTGACCCTCTGCTGGACTGTCTTGCTCACCACGTTATCTTAAATCTCCCAACAGCTCTGTGCGTGGGCATGATAGCCTTTGTTTTATGGATTAAAAAAAATGAGATGCAGAAAGCAGTGATTTGTCCAGGGGCACACAGCCAGCGAGTTGTAGAACTCGATTGAAACCCATGTCAAGGTCATTTTGAGGGACACAAATCCACGGTTTTGAGGAGGCACACGTGCTGGCTTTGAGTCAGGTTTTCAGCCCCAGCTTCATATTTACTAGCCATGTTCCTTTACTAAAATGCAGCTGACTTATCTCCATCTCCTGGGGCTGTAGCGAACTTTCTAGGTGATAAAGGAGATGAAAGCCCCATGAGGGACTTTTGGAACATTCCCTGAATACTATCTATCATGATTATGAGGGAGCAGAGGTGGAGTCTGGCAGTTTTCTCAGCTCCTAGAGGCTTTGAGAAGGGCAGTTGGGCTCCACCCCATACTGGGGCCTCAGTGCCCCCATTGGGCTGAGGGCTGGGCTGTTCCCAGATAATGGTCATTCATGTCATGGGACCCCATTCTGTTCATTTGTTCAAGCATATCCACTGTGCTGGGTACGAGGGTACAGAAATGTTCTTACGGAATGCCCAGATTGCTATGGTTGAAGCAGTCATAGACACCAGAATGATTGTGAGCCCGGGCAGGGTCAGGGGAACAGGCAATGCCGACTCAGCTGGCAGGGTCAGCACAGGTGATGGAAGGGCTGCCCTGTGAATGGTCTCCACAGCCATGCAGAGCAAGGATGGGGAAAGTCTCTCAATTGCGAATGTCTGCCCAGCCTGGGCAGATGATAGAGACTATAATCTCCCACTTAAGACAGCTATTGGGGTTTCAGCAAAGATCCAAAGAACAAGTGACAGAAAATGTCCAGAAAGATGCCTGGAGGAGATGGTAGTGCCGTGACCGTCTGGAATGTATCTTAAGCCATGAAAAGTTTTGGAAGTAGAGTAACCTGGCCAGATTTGTGCTTTATGAAGATCTTCGTATTTTTAAGGGGTTGTCTGAATGAAAGGCAGGAAGGTTTGAGGAAGGAGGTCACCATGAGACCTGAATTGGGTAATAGGCAGTGGACAGCAAGGAGAAGTACCCATACCTGGTGAGACGTAGGATGAGGACAAACTGATGGCTGACCATGAGCTCACTTCCCAAACTCTAAATCAGATCTCCTAGGATGGCAGGATGACATCCTGGCATGGGGGCCCTAGAAGGGCCTGACCTCCTTTTCCCTTTCTCCCTGGGCAGTCCCCTGCGGTGTAGTTGTACAAGCACGGATCACAAGTGGTAGCAGTGCAAACCCTGGTCAGTGGCCCTGGCAGGTCAGCATCAACTACGATGGTGTCCATGTGTGTGGCGGGTCTCTCGTGTCTGAGGAGTGGGTGCTATCAGCTGCTCACTGCTTCCCCAGGTACCAGTTGGGCAAGGGGCAGGGTGGGGAGTAGAAAGTGGTCTGGATGTCAAAGTAAATGGGTCAATCCAGGTCAGAGGTTGGGATACTTGGGTATCAGTAAAGTCTGGAAAGACCAGTTAGAGGTGAAGGGAGGGCTGGAGGTCACAGGACAAACTGGGTCTTAAAAGTTCTGAGCCGGGCACAGTTTGACCTGTAATCCCAGCAGCTCGGGAGGCTGAGGGAGGAGGATAGCGAGTTCAAAGCCAGCCGCAGCAAAAGCAAGGTGCTAAGCAACTCAATGAGACCCTTCTCTAAATAAAATATAAGAGCTGGGGATATGGCTCAGTGGTCAACCGTCCCTGAGTTCAATACCTAGTCCCCCCTGCCACGCCCCCCCAAAAAAGTGCTGTCTGGGACCAGAACCTTGGGTAGGATCCCATAAGATAACAGTGATAAGGATTCCAGCCTTTGTCCCTCTCTGTGCAGTGAACACGATAAGGACAATTATGAGGTAAAGCTGGGGGCCCACCAGCTAGACTCCTACAGCAACGTTACTGAGGTCAGCAGAGTGAATGAGATCATCAACCATCCCAGCTACCAACAGGAGGGCTCAGAGGGTGACATTGCACTCATCCGCCTCAGTTCCCCCACCACCTTCTCCCGCTACATCCGGCCCATCTGCCTCCCTGCAGCTAATGCCTCCTTTCCTAATGGCCTTCATTGCACGGTCACTGGATGGGGCCATGTGGCTCCCTCAGGTAAGGTGGGACACTAGATGCCTAGAGGTATGGAGGGGAGCCTGTCTCAGGGTAGGAGGCCCTAGGTAAACATCTTTTGCCCTCACAGTGAGTCTCCAGGCCCCCAGGCCACTACAGCAACTTGAGGTGCCACTGATCAGTCGTGAGACATGTAATTGCCTGTACAACATTGATGCCAAGCCTGAGGAGCCCCACTTTATCCAGCAGGATATGCTGTGTGCTGGCTATGTGAATGGGGGCAAGGATGCCTGCCAAGTAAGTGCAAGGGTCCCAGAAGAAGAGATGAGACAAATGTCTCATGGGAGGTGAAGTTTGGATGGGCTGGCATGGATGACTGGAGGCCTGCAGTCTGGTTCTGATAACCGTTATATGGTTTTTCCTCAGGGTGACTCTGGAGGCCCACTCTCTTGCCCTGTGGAGGGCCTCTGGTACCTGGCAGGCATTGTGAGCTGGGGTGATGCCTGTGGAGCCCCCAATAGGCCTGGTGTGTACACTCTGACTTCTAGCTATGCCTCCTGGATCCACTACCATGTGTCAGAACTCCAGCTTCATGTGATACCCCAAATCCAGGAGTCCCAGCCCGATGGCAACCTCTGCAACCAAAGTCTAGACTTCAATTCAGCTCCAGCACAGAGTTTGCTAGGGTCCATTCTCCTGCTGCCACTGGGCTTGACCCTGGGCCTCTTCTGCTCTTGGCATGAGCTCTAAACTACCTACTCTGGAAGATGACCCTGCTTGCAGGACTGAGAGTATATCCACGGACATATGCCTATTTGCAGGAGGGAACCTGGCCTCGCTGTGACCTTTGGGCTTGGGGTCTGGCTTGGCTACACTTTCCTCCCAGGACTGTTTGAGGCCAGGGCACCATCCTGATCTTTGAGCCCATTCTGGATTTGCCCTTTGGGACTAAAACCCATGATCAAGGGTTTTACAGCGTGGGGTACTGGCCAAAACCTTTAGCCACCTCCACCTGCTATCCACAGCTTATTGGTTGGGCTCCTATGGAGCTCCCAAGAACCTTTAGCTATGAAAATGAGCCCTGGCCCCACCTGTTTTGGGAAGACTGGGCAGCTGCCCAGCCAATTGCTGCTGAAGGGCAGGCTTCAGTGCCCTACCTGCCCTGCCTGATGAGCCCATAGCTTTGCCGTCTTCCTGTCTTCTGGCATGGCTGCCTGAGACAGGAAAGGCCCAATCTTGCCCCATTGGCCACCAAGCTGCCCCTGAGCTCTGACTCCTGGACTCCGGAGGACTGAGCCCCCACTGGAACTGGATGGGGCTTTGGGATCAGGGATGGCGGACAAAAGGAGCAAGGAAGAGTAAAATGCTTTATGCACAACTGGCTGTGTGTGAAGTGAACTGAAGAATGTCAGCTCTTGGCCTCTCTCTCTTCCACGTCCGAAGTCCAAAGCCACCAGCAGAATTTACTTTATTAAAAACTGACAAAACAGGTCTGTACATATTTACAGGCTAGGAACAAGGAGGCACAGGTCCAGCAGCAGGGGCACAGGCTGCTCACTTCTTGGAGAGTTTAACTTGCTTGTGCTTTGGGGGGGCCCATTTGAGGCAGACAGAGTCCACTGTAGGGAAAAGAAGCATGAAAAGCAGGGCCTCTGGGCCAGGCCTTCTCACACCTGGCTGCTCCCACTCTGGGCCCAGGCCAGGTTTCACCTCCTCCAGGAGAGAACAAAAGGGCAGCCTGAGTTTTGGAGAGCGGGCAGGGAAGCCCAGGAATGAGTAGACTGCCCCAGGCTTCTGTCCTGGGAACTGGTTTGACTGGATTGGGATCTTGTGACAGCAGAAAGGAGGAATTGGTTTCTATCAGTCCTTACACCTACCCCCACAAAACACACACACACACACACACACACACACACACCACACACACACAAAAACCCCCACCTACACACCTGTGATGGGTGGTTTCTTATACTGGGCACTTTTGAGATGTTCCTCTACCAGCTTGGGTGTGACGCAGATCACATGCTGGCCCTTCCAGTACTTGACCATGTTGAGGGACTGTAGAGTGCTGATGATGTCATTCTGGGTGATACTGGTCATCTGGCTACAGAAAGGTATTAAAGAAGATGGGGAGATAAGTCTGATTGGGTCTGCCTAGGAGAGCAAAAGGGACAAGCAGACAGGATCTATGGCTAATCTTTTCCTTTGATGGTACCAGGATGCCTTGCTCACAAGATTCTCAATGGAGAGCATGCCCTGGACATGGTTGGGGAACAGGGCTCTCACCTAAGGTCCTTGATGGACAGTGTGCCCCGGAAGTCTCGCAGGATCTCTAGCAGGACCCATGACCAATAGCTGCGATAGCTGAGTTTGCCCAGGTCAGACAGCGGCTTCTCTGGGGACCCTACTGTGCTCTCTAGCTTGGATAGCTCATAACCTGGCAACAATAGAAGGAAGATCCTGAGGATCCAGCCCACCCTGGCAACCCCTCCCTGTGCCCACCACCACAGAAGCCACTCACTGAAAGCAATGAGAAACTTCCCATAGCCACGGCGCTGGTAGGGGGGCAGGGTCAGGATGCAGGCCACATTGTTTCCATCTGGAGACTCCTTCTCCTGCAGGGAATGGGTGCTCAGGACCTTTGGAGAATCTCAGCCCCTACTCCAACTTATACTTCCCACCCTCCCCCAACCTAGGCTTAGTCATCCAGCACCTTAGAGAAGTAGCCGACGATGTGAGCCCCTTGCCTGTCCACTTCAGTCAAGATGTAAAAGACAAAAGGTTCCACATCGAAGTACAATGTCTTGTGGTCCAGGAAAAGCTTGGCCAGTAGACACAGGTTCTGACAATAAATCTGAGGAGTGGGGGAGGAGAAACAGGTTCAGAGAGCAAGTATGACATTCCCACCCAGCATAGGCATGAGCAGCCACCCTGCTGTTTTGTACATGCCAGGTTCCAAAGAGCAAGCCAGTAGCCAGGTGCAGGAGTGCATGCCTGTAATCTCATTTGGGAGGCTGAGGCTGGAGGATCGCAAATTCAGGGCCAGCTTGAGCAATTTAGCCAGATCCTATCTCAAAATAAAAAGAGCTGGGGATGTGGCTAAGTGGTAGAATGCTTGCCTAGCATGCCTGCAATGCCCAGTACCACAAAGAACAACAAAAAAGAGCAAGAGCAACAAGTTCCAGGCCGGTGGAAAGAAGGCTCCTCACCAGAAAAGTAGTAGTTTGTTTTTGTTTTGGGGGGGTGGGGGAAAAGAATAGGAATAGAACAAAGGGATGCTTTACCACTGAGCTACATTTCCAGATCTTTTTTTATTTTCTATTTTGAGACAGGGCCTCACAATTGTTTAGGGCCTTGCTAAATTGTGAGGTTGGACTCAAATTTGCAATCCTCCTGTCTCAGCCTCCCTAGTTTGCTGGGGTTACAGGTGTGCACCAGGCCAGAAAAGTAGTATTTAGAACTGGAAGGCAAGCTGGGCATGGTGTAATCCCAGTAACTTGGGAGTCTGAGGCAGAAGGATTGCGAAGTTCAAAGCCAGCCTCAGAAACTTAGTGAGACCCTGTCTCAAAATAATAAATAAAAAGGGCTGGGGATATGGCTCAATGGTTAAGTGACCCTGGGTTTAATCCCTGGTAACAGGAAAAAAGAACTGGATGGAGGCCAGGCACGGTGGTGCAGGCCTGTAATCCCAGGAACTCCAGAAGCTGAGGGAGGAGGATCCCAAGTTTGAGGTCAATTTCAGCAAATTTTCAAGGCCCTAAATTTAGTGAGACCAGTCTCAAAAAAATAAAAACAGGCTGGGGATGTAGCTCAGTGGTAAAGTGCCCCTGGGTTAAATCCCCAGTACAAGAAAAAAAAAAAAATTTAAGAAAGAAAACAGAAGAACTGGAAGGAGTCTTAGAGTCAATTTCTGATAGACAAGGAAAAATCAGTCATTAGCACTCAACAGGTTAATGGTAGAGCTGGATTAATCATGGCTAACCACTTTTGAGTGCTAAATATAGGCCAGGTGTTTTACATGGATAATCTGGTTCAATCTTTATAGACATTAACTTGTTTCAGAATAGGAAACTGAGGTTTGCCCAAGGTTCCATGGCTGGTGAGTGCCAGGACAGGAATTTGCCTGGTATGTGAGTTCTGTCTTGTTCATAGCTGGGTTCCCAGCACCTAGCACAAGGCTAGACATGACACTGGTAACTGTCTGCTGAGTGGAGGGACCTTACACTTGACTACAAAGCCTGAGCTCAGACTGTCCACACTCCTCTCCTCAGCCTGACTCGTTTCCTTGGCACAGACCCAGAGACCCACCCAGGCCATGATCAGGAGGGGCAATGGGACCTTGAGGTTAGCTTCATGGCATGGCCTAAGTGAACTCTCTGGTTTATGACGCCTCTTCAAATCTGCTCTTTCATTTGACCTGACGATTGTGTGACCCAGCCCTGCCAGTCCCACTTGTCTTAGGAGAAAAGGGAAGATCTGGGAAGAGAAGCATTTGCCTGAGGCCTCAAAGGTGGCAGAGGGTAGAGCTGGAAAGCATCCCACACCTCTAGTAGGAGCTCTTTCTGTCATTCTACCCAGGAGTACTCAGGAAGGCAGGCCAGGGCCAGGCTCAGTGTAGGCATTCCCCAACTGGTCAACAACAATAACAAAGGCCCGTGTTTGTGCTACATATTTGACATTTGTGGTCTCATTCATTCCACCAACAAGCTGATTAGGCAAATTATGACTCTTGTCTTTTGGATGAGGAAACAGGAACAAAACAAGGTTAAGTAACTTGTCTAAGGTCAACCAGGAAGTGACAGGACAATCTGAAGCTAGGAGTCGCTCCAAAGCTTGCCTTCTTCATCTAACACTATACTGCCCTTCCAAGGGAAACCAGGACATTTGGAGAGACTTTTCCAGGCTGACCACTGAGCAATATCCCCAGCTCTTTATACTTTTTTTTTTTTTTTTAATATTTTTTCAGTTGTAGATGGGCACAATACCTTTTATTTTTTTTATTTTTATGTGGTGCTGAGGATGGAACCCAGTGCCTCACATGTACTAGGCAAGTGCTCTACCAACTGAGTTACAACCCTAGCCCTCTTTATATGCTTTATTTTGAAATACAGAGTTGCTGAGAAACCCAGTCTGGCCTTGAACTTATGATCCTCCTACCTCAGCCTCCTCTGAGTAGCTGGGAGTAGACAAGATTATAGGTATATGTTGCTATACCCCGCCAAAGGACAGGTTTTTTTTTTTTTTTTTTTGTTAATGGATCTTTATTTATTTATTTATACATGGTGCTGAGAATCAAACCCAGTGCCTCACACATGCTAGGCAAGACTCTACCACTGAGCCACAACCCCAGCCCCAAGGCCACGTTCTTAACAATGGCAGAGTAGGCCCTCAAGGCCCCTCCCTGCCCCGCTGAAGTCATTCTGCCAAGGACAAGGAACATGGCCAACATTAGCCACAGAGCTCACAGGTAGGAAATCGCATACAAAGCTGTCTCCTCCCAGGCAAAAACAAACACCTTTCCTTTAAACCAAAAGAGAAAGCTGTCTAAGAGCAGCCTTGGGCAAGACAATCTCCACTCTGGGTTGCAGAACTACACAAACCTGAACTACCCCTTTCAAAGAGGGGGACCTGGCCCAAGGCTGGCATCATGGGGCATGTGTTTCACTACACACCAACCACAGGTCAAGTGCCAGGCCAGTCAAGACTTCACAGGTCTATTCCCAGTGGACATGCACCCCAAGGCTGGCCCTACCTGGCAGTGGCAGTGAGAATCATCCAGGAGGTGTCCCGAGATTCCCCTACCTCCCCACTGGCCCTGAGCCATCAGCTTACCTTATGGTCTTTGCCATCTACTTCATATACAGAAATATTGCTCTTGCGATAAATCTCTTTCCCTGGGGGCTGCCGCCACTGGCACTGGCCCTGGGGGTAGGGATGAAGGAACACAGGCTTGAGACCTGTAAGTTCTCTGCTAGGTGTTTCCCCACCACCACTGTGGGGCTTGGAGCAAGTCTCTGCACTTTGTTTCCCCATTTGTAAACCCTCTGCTTAATACTCTACCTATACCCTCCCCAGTAACCTTAGAAATAGATCCTATATTACGGATGAAGAAACTGAGGCAAAGAGAGGCTAACAGCTTGCTCAAGTATCACACAAATATGTGCTTTCAAGCCTCTGTTGGCCTGGTTCAGATGTCATTCATCCATTATCCAAGTTTTCCTAAACCACATATATTTGCCTCAGACTTAATGCTCTGGGAAACACTCCACCATGCTGGCGATGACAGCGCCCCATTCCTGGTAGGCCCCTATACCACTTCCCACCTGTCCACACCCTAACATTTCATTGCTCAGGCTCTTTGTTTCCTCCTCTACACTGAGGAATCTGGCACTGGGCTGGCCTTGGTAAACATAGTAAAGGGCAAAGAACCTGAGATAGTTCTGTTCACATTCAAAATAGAAAAGGAAATTGCTTTCTAAAGAGGCAATAAATTGGCCAAGGTACACTGCCAGTAATGGCAAAGCCAGGCCTGGAATCCAGGTCCCTTGACCTTTAGGCAACCCCTCCTTGTACTTGACTCCTCTGGACCTGTCTTTCCTGGTGCTGCTGGCTCAGTCCACTGCCCCCAGTCTCAATGCCCACCTGCCTCTCTGCCCAGTGCAGCCCAGCCTCACCAAGTGGAAGCGGTAGCTCTTCTCGTATTTCATGTACTTGAGGCAGTACTCGCAGAGCCAGAGCTTGGGCTGTTTCCCGTAGTCCTCAGGGAATGGTGAGAAGTACCAAGCATCAATTTCGTAGTTCCCAATGTGGATCTTGTCCACATACTTCACCTTGGTGATCTGCAGAGAAAGTGGGGAATAGGGGCAGCAGGCAGCTCAGCAAGGGCAAGGAAACAGAGGGAGGAAGTGCCCAGTCAGGACCTCTGGATCTGCTTACCGCCTCATGTTCTTTCTCCAAGGCTGCTGTTGTAGGGTCCATCTCTGCATAAGTCTGGGCAAGAACAGAAAAGTGGACAAAGGTGGACAGAAGTGGTGGTCAGGCTCCCTTCCCTTTCCCAGAAGCCACAATACTTCCCTATTGTCTTCCAGTCCCATCTCCTAAATGACAATAATAACCGCAATAATGGCTAATTTGTTTTACTTGGTTCTGCAGCTGGCTGGTCCAAGTTCCTCCTCTCCTAGCTGCCTATCTAACCACACATCTCAGATGACAGATGCCTGAGTTTGGAACTTTTGCCAGATGAACAGGTCTAGGATCAGGAGGCCAGGTTTCAGTCCTTGGGTTGAAAGGACTGAAAGGTGTATAATGGGACAACCCAATTATCCCAAAGTTATGATTCAGATGAACTAATAGGTCTCATCTTTCAAGTACAAAGTAAGAACTATTGCAGATTCCTCAATACACTTGGACACCTTTCCTAAACACTAGACCTAAGTAGCTGCCTGTCCATGGCACTGTTCCCAGAGGTCCTCCCCATAGATGCCTAGAAAGAATCTCAACATTCCTCTCAGCAAATGTGTTCCTCCTTCTACATCTCCCTTCCACTGGGATCATCATCCTTGGCCCAACTGTTCAAGGACAATAACTAGGCCTGATCTTAAGACTCCTCCCTCCCTCTAAGTCTAGCAACCAAGTTCTAATAGGGTGGATGCCAACTCTACCCTCCTTGACATGTCAGAATTGGTCTTCTCTGGAACTCTCCTCCTTGCCCCACTCCAAATAGTCACTGCCACCATTTCAAGTCTAAACAATTAACTAGGTCTCCTTGGATTCCTAGCCTATTTCAATCCCCTCAAACCTACAGCTATCAGCAGTCCTCTTTTTCTGGCTTTCATGCTTTTACACACAGTTACTTCCTTGAGGATGCCCTTCCTCATCTTCAGATTGCACAGAAAATGTTTACTCAACCTGGCAGGGCCTGAGTCAGGTGAGTACATGACAGAGCAGGGCTTTGTGGGCTATCACAGGTAATTGTTTTTGTAGTGTTTTCTTTTTTCCTTGTCCTCCAAGGACCAACATCCTTCCCATCTCCTCCAGGAAGCTTGACTAGATTTCTCCTATATCCTAACACTCCTCCTTCTCAGGTCAGCTGTGGTCAACACAAGCCCCTCTAACTATTCCTGCCTTGTTTTCCCTATTTTTCAGTTGTCAATGAATGAATGAATTTGTTTATTTATTTATTTATTTATGGTGCTGAGAATCAAACCCAGTTTATTACACGTGAAGCAAGCTCTCTACCACCAAGTTACAACCCCAGCCCAACAAAATGAGGTTTTGAAACAAGAATGTTCACTATTTGTTGTACAAAAGAGGAAACTGAGGCACAAAGAGGCAAGGTCACTTGCCCAAGGTCACAGAACTGGCACTCAGCAGAGCTGGCTACAAGTCCCTGGTCTGTCCAATTTCAAGCCTGACTACTGCAAAACTGAAGGAAGATATTCCTCCTCCTGTTTCTTTAAAATGCACTTCTCTGACTTTCACAAAGCACAAGCTTCTTCTACAATAGCATTAAAGAACTACAAAAATACTATTTTTCGTAAATGCTACAATTTATTTAGAATTAAACATTAAGGCTCTGAAGGATGTTGCTAATTGTTAACTTGCTGATTATTTTATTACCCCCCCCCTTTTGGGGGGTACAGGGGATTGAACCTAGGGATGCTTAACCACTGAGCCACATCCCCAGCACTTTTTATTTTTTATTTTGAAATAGGGTCTTGCTAAGTTGTTGAGGTTTATTACCCACTCATTATCACCATAGCTTGGCCCATTATCACCCTGATGATTGCCAGCTTAGATATATATCTCTGTTCAATGCAAATTAGTTGCAGAAACAACAGGACCTTAAACCTGTGCTGTCCAATAGAGTAGCCAAGAGCCACTGCATGTACTATTTATATTTAAATTCAGACTGTAATCCCAGCAACTAGGGAGGCTAAGGTAGGAGGATTGGAAGTCCAAAGCCAGCCTCAGCAACCGAGACACTGTCTCAAAATTAAAAAAATTAAAAAGGCTGGGGATGGACTCAGTGGTTAAGCATCCCTGGGTTCAATCCCTGGTACCAAAAATAAATAAATAAAAAGGGTTAGGTGTGTAGCTCAGTGGTAGAGGTCCTTGGGTTCAATCCCCAGTACAAATACATAACATAAAAAAAGGCTGGGAGGTAGCTCTAATGCACATAGCTTGGGTTTGATTTCCAAGTACCATAAAAGAAAAAAAATTCTTAGTCATACTATACATATTTCAATTATTCAACAGTCACATGTAACTAAGGTAGCTCCTGTACTGGAGAGCACAGCTGTAGAATATTTCCATTACAGTAGGAAATCAATTGAACAGGGCTACCTTAGACCTGGAGGGGTCTTCTAGATTAAGGCACTTCAAATTTTTTTTTTTTTTTCTTTTTTTAGCAGTGGGTGCAGAGGGGCAGGTATCAGGGAATTGAACCCAGGGGCAATTAACTACTGAGCTACATCCCCAGTACTTTTTATTTTTTTTGAGACAGGGTGTCACCAAGTTGCTTAGGACCTTGCTAAATTGCTGAAGTGGGCTTTGAACTTATCTTTGCCTCAGCCTCCCGAGTTGCTGAGATTATAGGCATGCACCACCAGGCCTGGTGGCATTTTAAATTTCACCACATTCATACTAGAAGTGTAGTTGGCACTATAAACCAGTCAACATGTTTATGTATATATACACATGAAATAAAAGCTTCTCGAAACAAAACATTTTTTTTTTTGTGGTGCTGGGGATTGAACTCAGGACCTTGTGCTTATGAGGCAAACACTCTACCAACTGAGCTATATCCCCAGCCCCTAATACTTACTCAATAATATGCAATGATAGCTTATTTCTTTCTTCCATTTAAAAAAATTTAACGCTAGCCACACCTACCAAACTGGGTTTACAGTCTACTACGAGACTGTCCTCCAGTTTGAAAAACATCACTGCCAAGCATGTAAGTGCTCAGAAAGTTGAAACTGATTGCTTGATCAGACCCTGATAAATCATGCACTCATTTTATAAATCAAGAAACTGAGGCTCGGCCAGGCATGGTGGCCCATGCCTGTAATGCTAGCGACTTGGGAAACTGAGGCAGGAGGATCACAAGTTTGAGGTCAGCGTGGGTAACTTAGGGAGACCCTGGCTCAAAATAATTAAATAAATAAATAAAAAGGGCTTGGAATGTAGCTCAGAGGTAAAGTGCCTCATGTTAAATCCCCAGTACTACACACACACACACACACACACACACACACAAACAAACAAAGAAACAAACAGGCTCAGAGTGGAAGGAAAGTAACCCCCAGGGACATTCTAGCTTGGTGGGGAAAAAAATTCCCCAAAACTAGGGTTTTGTAGGAAAATGACATGAGTTTCTAGTATGTATCAAACCATGGTTAAGGGCTTGAGTTCTGAAGCAGGACAATCTAGTTGGCAGATCTAATTTCTAAGAGGGTTTGTAAAACTATCTGAGCCTCTTCTGTAAACTGGTTATAATAATGCTTACCTCACAGGGCTAATGTGAAACATCAGTGAGATCATATACTAAAATACTTAATCTAATACTCTGGTTCACAGAACAAAGTTTGGCAAATTATTCTAATTCCAGTCCTTTTTTTACTAGCTGTGTGACCTTGGGCATGTTACTTAACCTCTCTGAGACTGCTTCCTCATATACAAAAAGAAATAATTAACCATGTGGTGGTGAATTGTCAGGAAGAATTTGTTGTCAGCATGGTGTTTGGCAATAGCCAGGTGCCCAATGATTCATTCTCTTCCTTCCTTTAGACATCAAATTGTTTTGTCTAATATGATACAGTCACAGGAGGTGAAAGAGGGAGCAGAAAGCCTGACTTCTAGGCCCACTGTGCCAGTTCCTTGCTGTGAGGCGGGAGTCAAGCCCTTTCACTTTCTGAGCCTCAGTTTTCTTACCTATGAAGAGTAAATGAGACAGGTAAAGTTCCTGACACACTCACTATAAGAACATAAGAAATGGGAGTTGCTGTGATTTGGGCACTAGAACTTAAGAGGCCCAAGGGAGTTGGCAGAAGTAGCTGGGCCTCCTGAGTCCTGGGGAAGGGAAGGGGCCCAGACCTTCTGCACATGGTTGATCTCGTCATGCTTGCGCTTTTGGTTGCGAGTTATCTTGCGCTCAGGCTGCTCAGCCAGCTCACTCAGGTACTTCTCCGAGTTCTTCTGTACAGCATCCTTCACTGTCTTGGTCAGTGCCAGTCGGTTCTTATCTACCCATTCGTCCAGCCGCCTGTTAACTGTTAGGAAGGGCCATGAAGGTACTATCCTGCCACTCCCTCCTCCCACCCAAGCTGAGGGGCCCCAAAGTACTCACAGCCCACATAGTGTACATAGAATTCCTCTCGGCCCTCCTGGTCATTCACTCGAGACTGGATCACTTCTGCAGAATCTGTGAAGAAAAAGGCTAGGATCATTAGGAAGGGTTAAAATAAGAGGGATCCAAAACACTGTGAAGCAGTTTCAGATTTTTAGCAGTTTCCAGATTCATCAGTCCATATCCATCACTGCACTTACACCCTGTCACAATCCTGAGGTGGGCCAGATTGGAGCTGTTATTACTATTTTACAAATGAAAAAAAAAAAGTGAGGTTTACGCAGGGCCACAGATTTGAAAAGTGATAAGAACTGATACTAACTGAGTTTAACTATGACTCAAAATACAGTGCTCATTTTACTACATACTATAATTCATTTGTTTGGGGAACATGTGGGCTGACACTGGATTAAGACAACTTTAGTTTATGTATAATTCTTGCTCCCATTTTCTAGCTAAGTGTAACTGAGCAAGTTATCTTGACTTCCTGAGCCTGTTTCTTCATGTGGAAAATAAGAATAATAGTGCCTACCTCAGAGGGTGAGTTAATGTCTCCAAAATTTTTAGTACAGTGCCCCCCTAGCATACCATTAAATGAATAAAGTGACACTGTGTGTTTGGCCCTACACTGTGTTGTTGCTGGACACAACAACCAATCACAAGAGATCTTGCCCTCCAGAAATTCCCAGTTTGATGGGGGAGGGGCCACAAACAATTACTACATAATGTTACCTACTCCATGGCTGAAATATGAAAAAAATGTTGAAGGAACATACAGATGGGAACAACTCATTTTGCCTGAAGGGAGTCAAGGATGGAATCATAGAGGATACAAGCTAAAAGAA
Source organism: Glaucomys volans (assembly GCA_020662805.1). Lineage (NCBI taxonomy): Eukaryota > Metazoa > Chordata > Mammalia > Rodentia > Sciuridae > Glaucomys > Glaucomys volans. The sequence continues at coordinate 36,899 of JAJEJO010049390.1, read as the reverse complement.
TAATTAAGAAGCTGGGCGCGGTGGCGCACGCCTGTAATCCCAACAACTCGGGAGACTGAGGCAGGAGGATCGCGAGTTCAAAGCCAGCCTCAGCAACTTAGCAAGGCTCTAAGCAACTCAGTGAGACCCTGTCTCTAAATAAAATACAAAATAGGGCTGAGGATGTGGCTCAGTGGCCGAGTGCCTCTGAGTTCAATCCCCAGTTCCCCCCCAAAAAACTAAATAACTAAGAGATAGCCAGGTAATAGGAAAAAGGGAAGAAATTCCAAGCAGAGAGCGGGTGTTTAAAAAGGCACATGGTTTTCGGAGCGAACAGCATGTTCTGTTCTGGCAATGGCCTTTGCTAGGGTGGCTAGAAACTGGAGAGGACACAGAAATGAATGCCACTCTCAAGAGTCGGGAGTTTATTTTGAAGATGACAGAATGTTATATAATATAAAGGAAAAGGTTGTTTCGGTGTTCTGGAAGGTCCTCTTTGCTGGCACTATAGGGGAAGACAAAGGGAAGAGACAAGAGAGACCAGTGAGGAAGCAGAGTTCGCAAGAAAAGGAAAGGAAATCTAACATTTAGCAAGTAAGTGGAACAGGAGTTCTGTATACACTAAGAACTTCGATATAGCCTTACTGGTGGCTTCGCTAGAGGCACACGCGTCACCAGAGGATGACTGCCTCCATTACTGGGCAGATTTCTCAGCCCTGGCAACTGAGTTCTTAAAGTTCAAGCCTCGCCTCGCCCAGCCCAGCCCTCGCCCCGCCCCCACCCCTAAAAACCCCTGCTCTCAGCTTTCCAGAGGGCAAGTTCTCAAGCCACGCCCGCCCTATAGCTCCGCCCCTGGGTCCCGCCCTCACGCCAGGTGCTATCTGGCCGCCGGCACAGGTATGTTTCTCCGATCTCCACTGTGACTTCTGGCTCGCCACGTGCCGGCGTTGGCGGAGAGACGCGGCCCGGGGATGGGGCAGTCCCCTCGACCGCCGCATTCTCCCCGGGCCCGGGTTCGCTCTCCCCCACGACCCCCGAGGTCGCTGCTGCAACCGCCGCAGCAGCTCCCTGTGCCGCCATCGCGGTGGCGGAAGTGACGCTAGAGTCTAGCGCCGCGTAGCATTTTTAGCTCCGGGTCAGCTCTGCGGGCGTGGGGCGGGGCCTCAGGCTTGGAGGTGCGGCGCGGGGGCGGGTCTGTGACGTAGCAGGAACTTATTGGTTCACGCGGCCGGCTCCTCGGCGCTGCTGGTACACGTAAACTCGCGGTGGGGTGGGTCTGAGTTTCTGATTTTCGGTGAGGAGACAGATTTTTCTAATGTGATGACTTGTTCAGTTATTTTTAAAAAGGCGTTGAGGCTGCCAAAATGTGTGTTTTCAGGGGCGCTGCCTTCACTAGTGGTACGCGGCCAGAGCGGTCTCCTCGGTTGCGGAATTTCGGGATTGAGTCTTGAATTAGCACCCCCACCCAGCACATTGCGCTGCCCAGTTGCGCAGGCTTAGTACTGGTTACCTCATATTTGAAGACTGAAGAAACTGCTTCTTTTGTTGAAGGTGGGGAAAAGATACAGGTGAGGTGGAGAAAGAACAGGTGTGTCCAGAGTTAGCCAGCAGCCTCAAAATAAAGCCTTTCTAAAGAAAGGACCGGGCAGTGGATACAATGAAGGGCGTCTTGGCAATGAATGAGAAGTCTTTTTGTAAAAAAAAATATATATTTTAGTTGTAGGTGACGCAATACCTTTTCTTATGTGGTGCTGAGGATCGAACCCAGGGCCTCACGCGTGCTAGGCGAGTGCTCTAACACTGAGCCATAACCCCAGCCCCTGAGTGAGAATCTTGAGTTTCGACCCTACGCCAAGTAATATGACAAGTATGTAGATTCACTGAGAATTGGCAAAGCTTAAACTGTGTTTGTCTGTATACACAGATATATACACATACATACATGCCAGTATATATCTGTACGGTTAAGCCATATAAAACTGTATAAACCATAACTCCATCTTATCTGTGCATGAATCTAAGCATTGATCTGGCGCCAGAATGCCTAGTTAGCTTCACATGATCCTCATTTCACAATAATTAGCTGAAGTATTTTTTCTGTTATCCCCATGGTGATTCCCAAGAGGGCTACCCACTGTAGCCTGATCATTGTAATAGGAACTACATGTAGACAAATGAATAAACAACAATAACCTGCGGGGGCAGGGGGGATGATCTTTGTTCTTTAGATTTGTAGAACTAGGTGATTAGATCATTTGACCACAAACCTACACCTGTGAGAAGGTGCCTACCTGTATGTGATCACCCATCTCCTATATGAACTGCCTGTAAATTGGCTTCCTGGTAAGATGACTCTTTAGGGATAAGAATCTCTATCATCTTCCAATCAGCTAGCTTATTAGAAAAAAAGTTCTTTACCACTACTGTCACCTCTCAACTAATTGACTTCGTTATGAGGCAAGCAGACTAAACCTGTGTGAGGTAGCGCACCCAACATTGCATAGTGCCAGGCAGAATAGGTGCTCAATGAACATTACCTTTAGCCATCCTTTGAAAGTTCCTTGATACATAATTTGGTTACTGGACTTCAAAACAGTTCTTAGAAGAATAAAATGTTTGGGGCCTGAGGATGGGGTTCAGATATTACAGCTCAGGGAATATCTGAGTGGTGTCTGTAGGATATGGCAGTGGCAAGGGCTTTAACTTAGCCTTTGAGAAATGAAGGAGTTGGGGGCATAGTAGAGTTCAGCATCTGGTAGCATAAACAGAAGAAGTAAGTCAGGAAGGAGTTGGGAGGTGCAGTGGTGCACACCTGTAATCCCAGGAACTCGGAAGGCTGAGGCAGGAGGATCACAAGTTCAAAGCCAGCGTCAGCAATTTAGCGAGACCCTGCCTCAAAATAAAAAATATAAGAGCTGGGGTTGTGGCTCAGTGGTAGAGAGCTTGCCTAGCACGTGTGAAGCACTGGGTTTGATCCTCAGCATAAAATTAAGTTATAAAAATAAATAAATAAAAAGTCCTGGGGATGTGACTCAGTGGTAAAGCACCCTTGGGTTCAATCCCCAGTACAAAAAAAAAAAAAAGGTGGGTGGGTAAAGAACTAAATTGTAATGCTTTCTCCCACTCCAGCTCGTCTTTAGGATTGTTACCCAGGGTTCTGATGCCTCACTTTATACTTCCCTGACATCTTTAGTTAGAGTTGATGTTCTTTCTAGTTAATGATTAGCCTAAGCTTTATAAATCTCTGATCAGAGTCACTCATTCAGCCTTTTCACCATGCTCCCTCCAGTCCAGTGGCCACTAATGATGTAAATCTGAATGTTCCTCCTAGAGCTGCAGAGGGCTGCAACCTTTCTTTGTGTGTGTTTTGTTACTGGGGATTGAATTCAGGGACACTTTACCACTGAGCTACATCCCCAGCCTCTTTTAATTTTTTGAGACAGGGTCTCAAGACTGACCTTGTGCCAGTGCATGCCTGTAACCCCAGTGGCTCAAAAGGCTAAGGCAGGAGGATCACAAGTTCAAAGTCAGACTTAGCAATTTAGTGAGGCCCTAAACAACTTAGAAGACTCTGTCTCAAAATAAAAAACAAAAAGGCCCAGGGATTTGGCTCAGAGGTTGAGTGCCCCAAGGTTCAATCCCTGGTTTAAAAAAAAAAAAAAAAAAAAGGCTGACTTTAAACTTGTGATCCTCAGGAGGCCTCAGCCTCCCCAGGTCACTGGGATTACAGACATGTGCCACTGCACCCAGCCCAGATACCTTTTTTATTAAGCTCTTTTTGTTTTTGTATGTCTAGATTAGCTGCACTGTCCTTTCAAAGGCTAGCACCTAAGACTGATGACTGTCTGAGGTTTTGCCTGAAAAATCTGAAAAGTTTTCAGCCCGAGTTTAAATTCTTTCTCACCCTCACTTCCCAACATAGACTTTAACCATTAGTTATCAAGTGGAGGAATTAATTAATGATTGGAGCTCTCTCTTAGGCATAATTTACTGGCTCTGGACTTTTTGCCTGAGATCAATTACATCCTTGCTTAGTTTCTTCCCTTCCTTTCCTGCCTCCCCTATTCCCTTTTGGGAGGCACTTTCTTTACAAATCACTTGGACACAAATTGCCTTCTCTCAGTCTGCTTTTAGGGAATCCAAACTAAAACATCCCTTCCTACCATAAAATCCATCCATGAATCCCTTCTGCTTCCAGGGGTAACGCCCATGCTTCAGGGCCCTACACCTTTTGGCTGCTACCTACCTCTCCAGTTTCACCTCTGCACTGCAGCCAGCAGGAATTTCAGCATACTAAGGTTCTCACCATCTGCCATTTGGCATCCAGACACAACTTGCTGTCTCCCCTCGATCCCCCAACTCCATCACCCTGAGGGTAGATGATATAGGCCTAGAGCATCAGGAAGTTAGCTGTTAGGGCTCAAATTGAAGGCAAGAGAAAGAGGTCCAACTCTTCTCCCCAGTCCCACCAGACAGGCTCTCAGGCGCTTCTTCTTCCCTGACAAAGTAGGTAGGGTGCTCCCAACTGAGACTTCACCTGGAGTTACTCTTCTCACAGGAAGATCTGCCTCAAGTCTAACCCTGAGTCCCCCTATTATCTGGTCCCCTTTCCTTTTTCCCAAGTCCCTGGCCCTTGCTACCAGGGCCCTACCTTTTCTGTGGTGGGGCACCTAAGTCTCTGCTGAGGCCTGCTAGGACACAACCTGGCAACTGTGTTCCTTTCTTGGCAGCTACAGAGGCAGCTGGCAGGTGGTATTTTTAACCTTAATCAGGCTCAGGAATCAAGTGGCTCTGGGATTACCCAGTCTGATGACCTTCACTTCCATGAAGGGAAGAGTCAGAACTCTGGGTCTACCTAGGCCTTCATTTTTGCCTGGGACCCAGAAATATTTGTTAAATGAGATGAATGAAAGATCTTTGGTTAAGCTGCCCCCACTCTTGCCAAATCAAACCAAGGAACTTGGGGCCAATATACTTCTGTCTACCAGGCTGTCAGAACAGTTAGAAACTGGGACATGAACCAGTTAAACCCAAGGACTCAGGGAACCTGAAAGGGGACAGAAATGAAAGCTTGCCCACCCTCACCACACACAGGGCCCAAGAGGGCTTTCAAAGTGTGAATTTTAATAACAAATAACATGTTAAAGTAAGGGTTCCCCAGGAAGGAGAATGACGGAGCAGTTGCTAGAGGCCTCAGAGGTCCCGGCTTCCTCCCCTTCAAGGCAAGAAGTGAGTCCTCTTGAGAAGGAGTAGCACCCAGTTCCATGTAAGTCCATCTGTCTTGTCTGGGGCCCTAAGACCCAAGATGCTGTGGTATGTGGAGCAGAATGCCACCCTGCCTGACCCAAAGGTCCTGGCAAGGAGGCCAAAGGCTGTGGGGTCAGATTCGGAAGCTTTCCTCCCGGCCATCGATGTGGCGGAGCCTCAGGTAGACATCTGTGCCAATGCCCTGCAGGGACTGCAGCTGCAGAGAACCACCGAGGTATTCGGCGTAGGCCCGCGATGTGGGCAACCCGAAGCCAAAGCTGGGGGTAGGCAGGGGAACAGAACAGGGAAACTCAGAGGCCTGAGTCCCCTTGGGTTGTTCCCCATCCCCAATCATGGCAGGGGGTGGGGAGGCCTCACCCGTGCATGGGTCCTGACTGGCCACCACTGTGCATGTCCAGGTGGCCGAAGAGTGGGCTGATGCGGGGGTCCTGGGTGCTGGCTTCGGCTGTAGTGAAGTGGTAGTCCATGACCCGATCCAGGTCTTTATGGGCAATGCCTCCACCCCGGTCTGAAATTCTGGCAGGATTTCAACAACATGGGCTTGGCTCAGGTTTGATATGGTCTTACTACCTCCCAAGGAGACAGTGCTAAATTTGACTTCCTGATCCTTCCACCCAAAAATGGAATGTGGTCCACCTAGACCCTTGGGCCTTATTTAAGCAACTTTTCTGCATCCTCACCTCTGCTTGGGCCACTGCGTGCTTACACCTTCTCAAAGGCTTTGATATTTCTTAGCCCAGCCTCAAAGACTGGTTTCCCCATTCTAGGACCCTCAGTTACCCTAGGAACCATAGCTGGCTGCAGATACATTAATATCTACATGGCAATCTCAGAACCAGAGAATATCTTTTATGACTAGGGTCCAAATCCCAAAGAGGGGCAGGCTCAAGATTCTATAGCAAAACCCAAAACTGCCTGGAACTCCCATCCATCCACCCCAGCCCAACTCCACTAAGGACAAACCTGATGATGAGATCGATATCATTGTTGGCGATGGTGATGACCACATCTGGAACATTGTAGGGAGTGTCTAGGTGGCTCTCCATTGTGGCTCTATGCAGGAGGGAAAGATCAGTAGGAGGTGGCACCACAGCTCCTGTCTGCCCCCACCTTGTAGATCCAGCATGCCCACCTCATGGCATTCTTGAGCAGCTCAGGCAGGATATAGTCCAGCGGCATAGGAATAAAGGGGAAACGGGCAGCCACATGTCCGTTGATGCGAACTCGGGGTGCATTGCCATACTTGTGCTCACACAGGCGTCTGTGGATAGGAAAGGGTTCAGACTGGAGTCGGTAGAGTAGTGCTTCTCAACTGAAAGCAAGTCTGTTCGTTCCCAAGGGACCTTTGGAAGTCTGAGATTTTTTTACTCCTCACAACTCAGGGGTATCAAGTCAGTAGAAGCAAGGGGTCCTTCTAAACATCCTAACATGCATGGGATAGTCCTCCACTACAAAGAATTATCTAATTTAAGATGTGAACAGTGCCAAGGTTGAGAAACCCTAACCCAAATGATGTGCCAGGCAAGGGCTCAGAACTAAGATTTCCCTGCCCCAAGATACCCATCCCCTCAGCCATTCTAGCCTCACCTGGCAAAGTCCACCCACTTTTCAATAATCTTCTTTGGTGAGAGACGAGTACAGATGATGCCAACAAAGTCGGGCTGGCAGGAGAAAGAAGGTCAGGACTAGCAACACCTCCACCCCCACATTGGCCGCCAAATGCCTGCAACTCTGGAATGCCAAAGCAGCCCCAAATCCTCTCCCCCATGACTTTGGCCTAGGTTCCCAGCCCAATGGGGGAAACTGGCTCATTTTCCTCTCCTCACTTGACCTTCCCAGGCAGGTCTTAGGTTCCAAAGCCCCACCTTGTCTTCATGTAGCGCCAGATGATGAGTGGCCAACATGCGGATCCCAAGCCTTGAAGTCAGTGTCTTGTCCAAGAAGTAGCGGACAAGCTTTTCATCCTATAAAGAGTGGGGCCTCTGAAAACTTATGCTCCTTCCCAGCACCTTCACTTTGCTGGGCCCTTACTTTGTTGCCACTGACCTCTATGTGCTTTCGGCTCTCACGCAGGCCTTCAGCTAATAGGGTCACCACATCCTTGTGGTCATCTAGCAGCTGTCGCACAAGCTGGCAGTACTGGGTCTCATCTGCCTGGTCTTTGATCTGCAGGTCACAGATTCATAAGCACAGGTGGTCCAACCCTGATGTCTCAGCCCATTACCCTGCTCTGCCCAGCCTCACCGGAGGGAAGTCTGTCAGCTTCTGGAAGGCACGGATATACAGCTCATGCTGCAAGGAAGAAGTATGGGAATTCACAGGGCTGCTACCGGCATTAGGTAGAATAGCCATCCATGCGTGCCCATGGGGATGACCATCCAACCCAATTCACATGGTCCAAACCCCCATTGTGACCTTTCCAGCCTCCATGAATATGTAGCTTTGCCTTCAAAGGCTTGGGGTTGAGTTCTGTATGGCCCTGACACAGCAGGCAAGTCTGCCGTTCGGGGCCCCAGACTCCCTATTGAATCCTTAGAACGTATGCACTGATCAAAGGTCCTTTCTACCTTACCACATGCAGTATGGTGGGGTTGCAGCCAATGATGAAAGGAAGGCTGCGGAAGCCCTTGATACGGTGAGCGATTCTCACTGGCAGCTCCTGCTGCAGGTACCGGCCACTTTTCTATAAGAAAAAGAGGGCAGGCAAGGCCAAGGCCTGAGTGGCTGCCCTAAGCTCCAGGAGCCAAGGGGGAAATAGGGGTCCGGAATCTTACCAGAAGGTGACTGCCATCCTGAGAGCGCCCAGAATAGAGCATCATGGTTGGAGTGAGGCGCACTGAGGGCTGGAGATAGATGGACCTTGAGCACTTTGACTTTCAACATCTCTCCCCCACCACATTAGCTCCTCTAGTTCCCTGAACACCCACTCCAGCGCTTGACCCCTGCTAACCATCAGCACTGCGCACCTTCTCTGCTGCCACGTCGATGGCTGACTGATTGTAAAAGGAAGTGACCGTCTTGGAGCGCTCCCGTGCCATCTCCACATGATGTGTGTCCGTGGCGGATGTCGAATGGGCCCGTAGCAAAAGTGCGGGCCCCAAGAGGGGCCGAAGTGAAGGCCCAGCCCGAGGGCTGCTCCCCAGCATTGACGCCAGTATCATCGTCCTGCTCTTTTGTCCGACTGGGCTGTCAGTAGGCCTGAGCACCCAACAGATGGAGGCAACCCCAAAACGGGGCAAATAGTGTGGGCGGACAGGGGTCCTTCTCTGACTTCAGGGGCAAGGATCAGTCGAAGATGCTGACAAGCTCAGCCCCGGGAGAGTAGCTCCCATCTACCAGAGCGGGGTAAAGCGGAGTTGTAAGGATCTGAATTCTGAAGACCTGCACCACCTCTCCATGTGGGTACCAGTATCCTCAGACCTGAGCCATCTCTACCCAGCCCTGATTCGGGCACCTCCCCAAACACAAGTCAAGCCTGGTCAACCTTGCTTTCCGGAGGTTCTATTCAATCTGAGGCTCTACCTGATGGTCTCCGGGGACAGGTGAGGAACTCTCAAACCCGTCTAGCCCAAAAACCTCGCCCTGGCTTCCTCAGGTCCTGGACAGGCTGGTCCAGGGGGCGGGGCTGACCCCTACTCAGCGCGGTCAGACACGGCCCCCGGGAGCCAGGCCTGTGTACCTGCGACATAGCACTGTGCGCCGAAGAGCCAGCTGCATAGAGGCTGCGGACCGAGAGTCCCCATCTAAGTTTACCCCTCAGTGGAGTTTCTTGGTTCGGCCCGGGTCGTCCCCCCGCCCCCATATGGTAGATGGCAGCCCCACACCCATGTGCACTCCAGCGCAATGGTGGAGGCTGTGGACGCGCGGTGCGCAGCCTTACCCCGCAGGGTCTACGCAATTACTCCACTTACCGCGGGGCCAGAGCCAGGGCCGGGGTCCGAGCGGAACCGCCCTGTAGACCAGCGCGGCCAGCCAAGCCGCCTGCGCCCTCTGCCGCTGCGACGTCGCGTGGGCTGTGGGCGCCCGGTGCCTCCTGGGAGTTGTAGTTTGGGGCTGAGGATTCACGGCGGGAGCTGGCTATGTCCCAGTTCCCGGACCTCTTTATAAATGGAGCTCCCTCCCGAAATAACCTGTGGCTTGTGGACTCTATTTTCTGCTCTATAAAATGGGCTCCCTGCGAGCAAAACGCTAGAGAGGAAAGACCCTTAAATATAAAGCACACAGATTAAACCGTACTTGATTCCTTGATGTCTCCCTCATCCTTTACCTTTCAGCTCTCGGCTTATTCCTGGAAAGGTAAACTGCGTGTTTAGAATCCCAGCTCTGCCCCCTAATGCCTGAGGCAAGTTAGTTAACTGCTGAGTGCTTTAATTTTGATATTGGTAAAATGAGAATGTATTAGGTGGGTTGGCACACGCCAGTAATCCCACGACTCTGGAAGCCGAAGTAGGAAGATCCCAAGTTCGAGGCCAGCCTCAGCAATTTAGAGCGGCCGTAAGTAACTTAGTTAGACTCTCATCTCAAAATTTAAAAATGAAAAGGACTGGGAATGTAGTTCTTTGGTAAAGCGCCCCTTGGTTCAATTCCCAGTACATAAATAAAGGATTATTAATCCTGGGGTGGTTGTGTGGGTTATGTAAATTTATAAATGGAAAGTGCCTATAATAGTGCCAGGTATGGAATTAGCACTGTACAAGTGTTATGTATTAACGATATTCCTGCCTACAGTGTATGCAAGTCACCCTGACTGGGTGATTTTCTGTGCCAGGAAAGATTTGGTAATGAATCAACTAAAGAGACCTTCCTCTTCCCTGAAGAGAAAGACAGTTCTGGTGCAATCAGCTGCTATGACAGCCTTACAGGGGGTTATGGGAGCACCAGGTAAGAACTGGGACATTGGTACATGTGCAGCTTGAGTAGGATTTGTCTAGGGAAGGGAGCTAAAGCAGAAAAGATGTAGCAAGATAGAGGAACAGCTTGGATGACCTGAGGATATGGCTGGAACCACAGTAGAATCTGGGAAGGCTGAATGGGCTGGCTAGAAACTCAGGAAGGATTATAAGTCTGCATTTGTCCAGAGCAACACTGAAGGATTTTAACTGTGGGCTCTGGGCCTCTGCTCCTTAAGACAATGAATGTGAATGTGCGGGTTGGAGAGACCAAAGGCAGAGAAACCAGGAAGAAGAGGATTACTTTATAACAGGGAAGAGGTGCTAGGAGAGGGGTGTGTGTGCACGCGCTGATTTTCTTTCTTTTTCTTTTTTTCTGTAGTTACCTATTTTCTAAATATTTTAAAATTTTTAACTAAGAAAGTGCTTAACCATGGGCACTGGTGTATGCCTCTAATCCCAGCTATCCAGAGGTTGAGGCAGGTGCGGATATAGCTCAGGGGTAGAGTGCTTGCCTAGCATGCACAAGCCCGGAGTTCAATCCCCGGAACTACAAAAAATAAGTAAATTAATTAAAATAATGTGTGAAAGAAAGCAGGGTATCTCTTTGGAAGCTGTCCTTAAACTTGGGAGTTAGGACTCCTTACCATGGTTTGGCCTGCCTGAGAAATTAGGGAAAGGTCTGCATAGACCTTGGGAAAGATTCTCTGAATCTCTGGATTTCCTCCCAGCTCCCTACGCCAACATGGTACCTTCCCCTTCTTAATTTCGTGACAACATTCTGGAGTAAAGCCAGGAGGCATTCAGCTCTGCAGGCAAGCACAGCTTTAGCACGTGGAACAGGGTGAGGGAAGGTGTTTCTGGAAAGGAGAGCAGCCTGCGCAAAAAGTAAAGGACTCCAAGTACTTTTTGTGCGCCAGAACTAGACGCTCACGTGGCCGCGGCGTGGGCAGGAGCCGAGGGAGGCTGTGGCAGTGACTGCCGGGGAGGTGTGGCGTCTGGTAACTGCCTCACCCCATTTGACCCGGCGTATTTCCCAGCGCCCGGCCAGAACTCGCTGCTGCCCCCAGCGGTATAGATTAGACATGAACCACCCAAGTATTGGCTCAAAGCAGTCTGTATTGGAGCAGCGCTATTTTATTTATTTATTTATTTTTTTGAGTGCGGAAGGTTAAGCACCCAAAGGTGCTTAATCACTGAGGCACATTCCCAGTCCTTTTTTTTTTTCTTTTTTTGGAACCAGGGATTGAACTCAGGGACACTCGGCCACTGAGCCACATCCCCAGCCCTATTTTTTATTTTATTTAGAGACAGGGTCTCACTGAGTTGCTAAGGGCCTCGCTAAGTTGCTGAGGCTGGCTTTGAACTCGCGATCCTCCTGACTCAGCCTCCCAAGTCGCTTGGATTACAGGCGTGCACCACACGCCCGGCTCCCAGTCCTTTTTATTTTTTATTTTGAGACAGGTTAGGGCCTCACTAAGTTGCCGAGGCTGGGATTACAGGCTTGCGCCACTGTCAGGCATGTGCTCAGCTGTGTCACATGGTTTTTAATGTATTGATTTCATCTTTATCTTCTTGGGAAGGTGCCGTTATTATCAACGTTTTACAGCTGCAATAACTGAAGCACAGAAAGTAAAAAGACTGCCCCCTCAACACACACACACACACTCTCTCTCTCTCTCTCTCTCTCCTCCAGCCACACCAACCTCCCTGCTGTTCACTGAACAGAGCAGGCAGGTTCAACTTCAGTGCCTCTTGCTGGTTGTGTGCTCTGCCTGGAACACCCTTCCTCACCTCAAGTTTTTGTTCAATTGTCAACTGAATGAAGTCCACTCTACCCTAATTAAAATTCTAGTCTTCTCCATTCCTTGTTCTGCTTTGCCTTTTATCCATAGCTTTTATCACTGATAACACTACACACACACATATGTATGTGTGTATGTATATAGTGTGTGTGAAGTACTGGGATGAACAACAATCCAGGACCTCATCCATGCTAGACAAGCATTCTGCCCCCAAACCACACCCCAGCTCCCATATTTTCCATATTAATTGTACATTTCCCCCTTTTTTTCCACAATATAAGACAAGAACTTGAATATTTGTCTGCTTTAATGATTTACTCCAACTTCCTAATATAATTCCTGGCACATAACAGGTACTTAATAAACAGGTATTGGGGATTGAACCTAAGGGTGCTTAACCACTAAGCCCAGCCTTTTTTTTATTTTTAGACAGGGTCTTGGTAAGTTGCTGAGGCTGACTTTGAACTTGGGATCCTCCTGCCTTAGCCTCCTGAGTTGCTGGGATTATAGGTGGGCCTCATTGTGCCCAGCAGTCATGGACATCTTTGAAAGCCATTATTCTGCCTACCACAGAATAAGAGGAATGGATCAAAGAAAGGGCAGTCACAGAGGGAGACAAGCCAGCAGGAGAGTGAAATATCACAGAAACAAAGGAGGAGAGTTCCCAGGAGGGAATGCTTAACAGATAAGGGAAGGCAAACAAGATAAGACTTGAAAAATAACCATTGGACTTAACATCCTGGTGACAACCATCTCTAGTTAGTTATCAGGGGAGTGTTTGGTGGAGGAGCTGGTTTATGATATGGGCATCAAAGAATAAGTGAAACACAGACTAGAAACATAAAATATTTCCAAAAACTGGACTGTGAAGAGGAGGCTGAGGATAATAAGATGGGTAGGAGAGGGTGTGGTGATTCAGAACTCCTGGCCAGGAGGAACTAGTTGCTGTTTCTGAAACAGGAAAGAGAAAAAAGTTTGCTTGAAAAGTGGAGAGGGGGCTGGGGATATAGCTCAGTTGGTAGACTGCTTGCCTCACAAGCACAAGGCCCCTGGGTTCAATCCCCAGCACCAAGAAAAAAAGAAAACATGAAAAAGGTGGAGAGGTTGAAGGGGAGATGGAATGCCTGTAAAGGGGACCTTAGATAGGAGGGACTGTTGGATTGACCCCTGCTTAGGCTTTGCCCTATAGGAGGATGCCACAATAGTGGAGAGGTTAGAAAAGTGCCAAAGGTGTGGAGAACAAGGGAATTTAAGGAAGAGAGCCATGGGCCAACAGAAAGTGCCAGTGAGGTAGGAGGGAAGGTCTGAGCAACCTCAGGCAGGGAGGCGAGTTTATAGCCTGAATGATGTCTGAAATAAGTTTCAAGAGACATACTTGCTTCCTGCATTATGTGGCAGATTCCCTGAATTCCCTAGTCCACTGAATGTGCAATGTTTAGAGCAGGGCTTGGGACAGAGAAAACGCTAAATGTGTGTGTGTGTGTGTGTGTGTGTGTGTGTGTGTGTGTGTTGCTAGGAAATTGAACCCAGGACCTCATGCATGCTAGGTAAGCGCTCTACCGCGGAGAAATATCCCCCAACGCTTGTTTTAAGCTCTAGGGACTCCATTTCCCTTGATGCCTTGCATCCTCTCCTACTCCAATTCCCATCATGCCTGAGAGCCGCTTTGTCTGTAATTACTCAAGTGCAATTTAGTTTACCAGTCCCAGCATTCCTAGCTGTTTTCCTACCTTGCCCTCACGCCTATTGAATGCTAAGGACAACCAATTGGATCCGAGAGTGGGAGAACGGCAGGTCAATAGCCCAGTCATAGAGGCGGTAGAGGACGTGGCCCTAGTGTGCCCAGCCCCTGCTCGGTGGCTAGTTCTCTTCCTACTGGCGCCTCCCGCTGGACCGGTAGACATGGGCACCACCTGGAGGAATCCTGGATGGGTGCGGTTTGCGCTTTGCCTCACGGGTTTAGTGCTTTCTCTTTACGCGCTACACGTGAAGGCTGCGCGCGCTCGTGACCGAGATTACCGCGCACTCTGCGACGTCGGCACTGCCATCAGCTGTTCGCGCGTCTTCTCCTCCAGGTGCGCTTGCAAGTGGAATGCATTGGGCCCCACAGCCAGGTTGCCAGATGATTTTGGAGTCTGGATTCCGGGTGCCCAGGGAATGGACACTTTGAAACCGAACTGCCCGGCAAGTCGGGTGTGCACAGGGGTCTCCGGCTACCCAGAGATATTGATGTTCCAGATAAGACAGCAGGGCAGAGGGGCAGATAGTCCTAGGGGCTGGAACTGTAAATCGCATGTGCCCAGGGACAACGGTTACCGGGAAAGAGGGGGAAGTAGCACGTAGGAACTGACGGTGGTCTTGAGGGTGGTGCCTGGGGACAGGGAACTAAATGTGGCTAGGCTTGAGGAGCAGGGGTTTAGTAATTAGCGGGATGATAGAATACTGAGGAAGGGAGTGGATAGCCAGGAAATTGGATATTTATGGGTCCAGGGCTAGGAGAATGTACCCCAGGTTTTCCCAAACTGGAAAACCTTATGCCATCTTTGTCATCTAAAGACTATTGAAGATATAGGATAGAGAGGGACCTGGAAGAGCCACAGCCAGACCTGGGGATAAGGTAGGACAGGGGTAGTGACATGGAATGCTGACGTGACCAGATGTGCGGGAGGTCAGGAGGTCATGGACCTTTGGATCCCTCGGGCGGGCGGGGAATAGAAAAAGGGGGCAGCCAGCCCACGTGGCTTCTTGGAAATCACTTTTCTAGAACAAAGCCCGAGGCACTAGCTTGACACTACTAACTTGGGTCCCCACGACCACCATCACCACCAGGTGGGGCCGGGGCTTCGGGCTGGTGGAGCATGTGCTGGGAGCAGACAGCGTCCTCAATCAATCCAACAGCATATTCGGTTGCATTTTCTACACGCTACAGCTGTCCTTAGGTGAGTGGCCCTGCCCCTTCCAACTCGGCAAACCTAGCCCCACCCCATGCAGTCTTGGTGACCCAGACAGTTGACAGCCAGCTGCTTATCACTAAGCATCCTTGGGGTAAGGAGACAGGAAGGGCACTAACAGGAGTCTTCGTTTAGGTCAGAGGCTGACCGACCCTTAAAGACTTCCTAGGATCCTTTTTATATTTTATTTTTATAAAATATTTTAATTTATTCTTTTTAGCTATACATGACAGTAGAGTATCTTTTGACATACATACATGGAGTACAACTTATTCTAATTAAGATCCCATTTTTGCAGTTGAACATGATGTGGAGTTTCACTGGTTGTATATTTATATATGTACATAGGAAAGTTATGTCTGATTCATTCTACTGTGTTTCCTATTCCCATTATATTTTATTTTGAGACAGGGTCTCCCTAAATTGCTTAGGGCTTCATTAATTTGCTAAGGTTGGTTTTTAACTTTCAATCTTCCTGCCATCCTCTTGAGTCACTGGGATTACATATGTGCACCATGCACCAGTCTTTTTCTTTTCTTTTTCTTTTTTTTTAGATGGGGTCTTGTTTTGTTGCCCAGACTGGCATCATACTCATAGTCCTCCTGCCTTAGCTTCCCCAGTAGCTAGGATTAAAGGCATCTGCCACTGCATTCAGCCAGAAGTTCCTTTTTAGAGAAAATTCAAAAATCATCCTTTCATTTTATGTAGAGCTCTGCAGGAAAATTCACCCAGGGATTGTTGAACAGATAGGTGAACAAAGGTCTTAGAGGGGTCCAGCCAGAGCCTCTTGTTTAGAGGTGCTGTCTAGGTGGCACCAGGAAGTCATGCAGTGTTCTAGATGTGGCCATTCTTTACCCTTTTCTGTTTTGCAGGTTGCCTGAGGGGACGCTGGGCTTCTATCCTGCTCGTGCTGAGTTCCTTGGTGTCCCTTGCTGGTTCTGTCTACTTGGCCTGGATCCTATTCTTCGTGCTCTATGATTTCTGCATCGTTTGTATCACCACCTATGCTGTCAATGTGGGCCTGATGTTGCTTAGTTTCTGGGAGGTCCAGGAACCTCAGGGCAAGGCCAAAGGACACTGAGGCCTCACCCCAAACCAGGCTGACCATATCTGCTTTACTTTAGCACATGAGCCTCGCCCAAGGGGACCATTCTGAGTCCCTAGAAGGCCCTTCATCCTTCCCTCCAAACCCCCTCCATAACCACACACAGGAAAATGGACCAAATGTGCCTCTAGCTCTGTCCCCAAGGACAGGTTTCTGCAATTGCCCAGGGAGAGAAGGTTCTGAGCAATAAAATTTCTTAAATAAAGTTGGTCAAGTCTGAACTATCTGTCTGCTAGGGATACTGGTTTTGGGCTTCCCCCAAATGTTGCCTTCTCTGGAACTGGGAAGGATGAGTCAGAGGGAGAGTGGAGGGCCTACCTGGGAAGGGTGGTTGTGGTTAGTCTCACCTCTAGTATGTGGAGTCAGCAAGGTCTAGGGCGCTATCAGCTCCCACCCTGAGGAAATAGGCTGACAGCTTGTCCTTCCTGCCCACAAAAGCCAGACTTCCAAGCACACACCTTCAAGGACAAGCTACCATTCTGGCTCTGGGCATGTGTGCTAGGAACATCTTCCTATAATCTAACCTCAATCCCTCCAGCTGCCTACTATCCCAAGCCAGTCTTGGCAGCTTTGGAGGGTCAGGGCCAGGTTGTGTTTTTGTTTTTCCTGATAAGTACTGAGGACTTGCCCACATGCCAAGCACTATTTTAAGAATTTATGTTAATGTGTTAATGTATTTAATCCTTGTAACAATTATAGGAGGTAGGACTATTAGTATTCCTATCTTGGTGAGGAACCTGAGGTACACAGATTGTAATTTGCCTAAGATCATACACCTAGTGCCAGGAAAGAATTAGGGAGATCTCAGGGTTTGGTTTTGTTTCCAGTGGAGGGCCTCACACATTCAAGGCAAGCACAGTACCACTAAGCTACACCCCCAGTCCGGTATCTGCTTGTTTAGGGTTTCTGGCTGTCCTGAGACAGAAGTCAGAGGAAAAAGATGTGCCCCAAGTATTCTCTCCCAACTGAGAATCTTCCAGCATTTGCAAGAAAAGTGGGCATCAATGTAACCCTACTTCCTGGGAAGGCAGCAGGTCCAGAGAGGTGTTGGGATATGCCACAGGTTCATTACCAGCAAATAGCACAGAGACCTGATCCAAAACCTAGCTTTGTATATACTGTCTCTGAAGCAGAAATAGGAAGAAGGTATGTGAAGTCTGCCTGGCCCTGAGGGAGGCAGGGAAGCCAAAATAAAAATGGAAATTAGGAGGGTCTGCCAACCATGCCCTTCACAGCTCTAGGAGGATGTTTCTATGCTGGGAGCAAGTTTACTAAAAGCCAAACTCTCACCAAAGCATTTTCACATCCAACAACTCTGAGTTTTTTGTTTGTACCAGGGATTGAACCCAGAGGGGTTTAACCACTGAGCCACATTCCCCAGGCCTTTTTGAGACAGGGTCTCACTAAGTTGCTGAGGTTGACCTTAAATTTGCGATCCTCCAGCCTTAGCCTCCCAAGTCACTGGAATAACAGGCGTGCACCACCATGCCCAGCATCAATTCTGAGTTTTTCCAACAAGGCCCAGACAAGTTAACTGTCCAAGGTGACTTAAGTAGTAAGAGGAAGAACTGGGGTTTGAACCCAGGAAGTATGGCTTCATGGTCAAGACGCAGAGAGGGGTGATGCATCAGCCCAGGATCACACAGCCACAGCCCCAAAGCTAAGAGCTGCTGGCTACCCTCCAGCCCAGGAAAAGCCATGACTCCTAACTACTAGCCAACTGGGGGCGGAGCAGAGGTGGAGCCAGGGAGACCCAGGTGGCTTCTCTGAGAACCAGAGCACAGGCAGCAGAGTGGCCTGGAGCAGCATGAAGCAGAGCTGGGGAGCAGGACTGCTCATCCTGGGAGTGGTGGTCCTTATAGAGGGTAAGCCACCCATGGGTGAAGGAGTGGGGAGTGATGGTAGAGGTTCACAGGCCACCCTCTGCTCTGCAGCCCCTGGAGTTTGGTGAGGGATCCTGTCGTGGGGCAACAGTCTGCCTAAGGTAATGTTATTGTGGTTGTTGGGGCAGGGGATATGTGACCACCTGAGTCAAAATGGGTATGACTTTCTCAAGCAGAGTTAATCTGAGTCTGAAGGGACTATCATTGTGTCTCTGGGTAGTCCTGCCTATGTGTGTATCTTATGTGTTCTGCCTCTCTGCTTTCAGACTTACCTCAGGCAAGTTCCCCCCTGGCCCGGGTATTGTCTTTCCTCCATCACATCTTGGATCTCCCAGCTCAGATATTCAGTGGGCCTGTGTATGCCTGTGATGGAGAAAAGGCAAGGCAGGGATCCTTTGGTAAAATCCCTGGCAGCTCTTGGGAAGCTGGGAAGTCTGAATTGTTAGAACAGGGGTGGAGTGAGTCTCAATCTTTTGGGGCCCTTCCACACTTGGACAAGACATAGGCCTCTAATCCTTCCTCTGAGGCCTCCACAGTTGAAGAGACAACTAAGCTAATGCTCTCCACACACACAGGCTACCTCCCTGACTCAGTGCTGGGGGCAGGAGTTGGGGGTACTGAAGCTTAAAGGAAAGTCTGCTTCCAGCTTGGTCTGGTCCCAAGCTGATCCCAGGCTCTGCTTCTCAGGCCCAGGAGTGATGAGCACAGTTGAGGGAGGAGGACTAATTACTGAGTGTACACTCTGAATGGGTTCCAATAAAAGCTGTTTCTCGGCCTCATATAAATATTTTCATTTTGGGAGGGGCTGGTGAGGTAGCCAGAGTCATAGGCAAGGACCCAGGTACTGTCATACTGAGCCTGGGCTGGGCAGGTAAGGTGCCCCCAAGCCTCAACTGTATCTTTTTTCCCCCCAGGTCTTCAAGCAGCTCAGCGTGGTAAGCTCTGGGGAAAGATATGGGGACATGGAAACTGGGTCTTACTTAGGTCTGGGTCAGTCCTGGGGTGGAGGTAGAACAGGGGTCAGCAGTCAGTATGACCCATCCCTCTCCACAGTCTGTGGGCAGCGTGGCCCTGGCCCCCCCAAGCCTCAGGAAGGCAACACAGCACCTGGCGAATGGCCCTGGCATGCCAGTGTGAGGAGGAAGGGAGTCCACATCTGCAGCGGCTCCCTGGTGGCAGACACCTGGGTTCTCACCGCCGCCCACTGCTTTGAAAAGTGAGTCATGGTTGGGGTCAGACAGGGTCTCTGGCTTAGGGGTGGATAATTTGTCCCTATGCCCCACAAAACTGGTCCCTGCACCTAGAATAATAAAATGCCATTTGAGAATCTGCCATGTGCCAGGTACATATTATCAAGTTAATTTTAACAACAACCTTTCATGGTAGAAACTTTACAAATGACTCAGCTTGAGAGAAGGGAAGGACTGTGCTTAAAACCATGGACTGATATCTTCCCATCTTCCACCTACCTATGCTGTCTCCTATGGCATCACTGTCTCTCCTTGCACTCAGTAGCATGGGTCTTACCTTTCCCATTCCAGGGCAGCAGCAACAGAATTGAGCTCCTGGTCCGTTGTCCTGGGTTCTCTGCATCGTGAGGGGTTAAGTCCAGGGGCTGAGGAGGTGGGGGTGGCTGCCCTACAGTTGCCCAAGGCCTATAACCACTACAGCCAGGGTTCAGACCTGGCCCTGCTTCAGCTTGCCCACCCCACAGCCCACACACCCCTCTGCCTGCCTCAACCTGTCCATCGCTTTCCCTTTGGAGCCTCTTGCTGGGCCACTGGCTGGGATCAAGACATCAGTGATGGTAAGTGCTGTCCCAGTCTAAGCCCAAAGAGGCATTCTGCTTGCCCAATGACACACAGTCTCATCTCCTGACTGTCCCAGCCCCAAGTCTCCCTTGCTTCCTGGAATTCAGACTCCAGCCACAGCCCCTCTCTCTTTTGCCAGCACCCAGGACCCTACGGAATCTGCGCCTGCGTCTAATCAGCCGCCCCACGTGTAACTGTCTCTACAACCGGCTGCATCAGCGGCTCCTGGCTAGCCCAGCCAGGCTGGGAATGCTCTGTGGGGGTGCTCAGCCTGGGGTGCAGGGGCCCTGTCAGGTCTGAAGGGAAAAGGGGAAGGAACCTAACCTTGAGCTGGGGGCTTAATCCATAGAAAATAGGAGGGCTAAAGTCAGAGGATATCTGTCCTTGTCTCCCTTGACTGTCTCCAGGGAGATTCTGGAGGTCCTGTGCTGTGCCGTGAGCCTGATGGACATTGGGTTCAGGCTGGTATCATCAGCTTTGCATCAAGATGTGCCCAGGAGGACAATCCTGTGCTGCTGACTGACACAGCTGCTCACAGCTCCTGGCTGCAGGCTCAAGCTCAGGGGGCAGCCTTCCTGGCCCAGAACCCAGCGACTCTGGAGACCAGTGATGAGGACAGCTGTGTAGGTATGAGCAGGGGGTATTCACAGTGGGGATGTATGGGGATACTAAGGCCTGCATGAGGACTTCTGGGCAGCAGGTAGAAGCCACAGTGAAGCAAACTTCAGTTCAGAATAGAAAGTTGATACAACACACTACTGAGGGACCAACAAGGAAGCTTTTAAGGCCTCTCTTGGCCCTTGGGATGGGAACAGCCCCACTGGGGCTTAGAGGCATAGGATTCTTGGAGCTTTATGGGTTTGGAGTTTAGGTAAGAGGGATCACTGAGATTTGAGTGGAGGTTTTCTGGGGAGGCTACAAGCTTCCGCTCAGAGATTCAATGAGCCAGGGCAGGGCACCCACTCAGATACCTGGCATTAAGTGACTGACATGCAAATTGCATGCAAAATAATTCCTGGGAAGGAAGCTATGTCTTGATGTTGAGAGACGAACCAGTGAGCCAGGAATTCTGGAGCCAGTACAGGCCTGGAGGGATGCAGACGGGTGGGGCGGGGGAGTAATGAGCAGGGCCCTTCCTAAGAGGCTGGGACAAGAGTACTGGCAGACCATTTGGGTTAAGACTTCAGGTCTGGCTTTTTTAAAATATTTTTTTAAATGTTGATGGACCTTTATTTTATTCATTTATATGTGGTACTGAGAATAGAACCCAGTGCCTCACACCGGCTAGGCAAGTGCTCTGTCACTGAGCCACAACCCCAGCCCTCAGGTCTAGCTTTTGAACCAAGAAGCACCCTATCACTGAGCTACATCCCCAGCCCTTTTGATTATTTTGAGGGGTCTTGCAAAACTGCCCAGGCTGTCCTCTTATTTGTGATCCTCCTGTCTCAGCCTCCTGAGTAGCTGGGATCACAGGCCTGCATCACCAGTCCCAGCTAGGCTTGACTTTTGAATCCCAAGTCTACTACTTGCTCTTGGTTTCAGAGCTAGAAAGTCACTTAACTTCTCAGGAACTCTGGTTACCTTTGGTAATGAGGGTAACAAAAGTCAGCTTAAAAGGACATTGAAACCAGGTGCCACATACAGCCACATGCCTGTAATCCCAGCAGCTCAGGAGGCTGAGGCAGGAGGATCTTGAGTTCTCAAGTTCAAAGCTTCAGCAACTTAGCGAGACCCTGTCTCTAAATAAAATACAGAATGTGGCTCAGGGGTTGAGTACCCCTGGGTTCAATCCCCAGTACCAAAAAACAAAAAAAGGATATTAAGATTTGATAGCATATGGGAAGTATTTAAGCACAGGGCCTGACACATAATGAGCACTTGTCAAATGATATAATCCATCTTTTTCAGCCTGTGGATCCTTGAGGACAGAGGGTCCCCAGGCAGGAGGCCCCTCCCAGTGGCCCTGGGATGCCAGGCTGAAGCACCAGGGGAGACTGGCCTGTGGTGGAGCACTGGTGTCAGAGGAGGTGGTGCTGACTGCTGCCCACTGCTTCATTGGGTGAGTTCCTGCACCTTCCTCCTTTGTGCCCCTTGCCCTAGTTCTGTTACCCAGTGCTCTCAATGCTGTCTCTGCACAGGCGCCAGACCCTAGAGGAATGGAGTGTAGGGCTAGGGGCTGAACCAGAGGAGCACAGCCTGAAGCAACTCATCCTGCATGGGGCCTATACCCACCCAGAGGGAGGCTACGATGTGGCCCTCTTGCTGTTGGCCCAACCTGTGACACTGGGCCCCAAAGTGCGGCCCCTTTGCCTACCCTACACTGACCACCACCTGCCTGATGGGGAACATGGCTGGGTCCTAGGTATGGCCCGTCAAGGAGCAGGTATGTACAACCAGGGCCATCAGCAGTTGTCCATCCAGCCTAAAGGCCACTGGGACATTCTGACTCTTTCCCCTTGTCCTGTAGGCATCAGCTCTCCCCAGATGGTACCTGTGACTCTTTTGGGGCCAAGGGCCTGCAGTCGTCTACATGCAGCCCCTGGAAGTGATGGCATCCCCATTTTGCCTGGGATGGTGTGTACCAGTGTTGTGGGTGAGCTGCCCCACTGTGAGGTGAGGCCCAGTTCCTCAAACCATACCCAACAGACCCCCAGCATTCCCTCACCCTGCAGTTCATGATCAGACCTGTCAGGCTTGCCCTTTGGTTCTGCCTCCCACTTGAAAGTAATTCTTTCAGCCAACTAGCCCCCAAATTGCCAGAGATGCAGTCCCTAGCCCCTTTTGCTCTTCCCCAGTTGCCTAGAGGGAAAAGGAAGTCACCCAGTGTCACCTGACCCGACAGGGCCTGTCTGGAGCACCACTGGTGCACAAGGTGAGGGGCACATGGTTCCTGGCTGGGCTACACAGCTTTGGGGATGCCTGTCAAGGCCCTGCACAACCTGCAGTCTTCACAGCACTTCCTGCCTATGAGGACTGGATCAGCAGTTTGGACTGGCAGGTCTACTTTGCTGAGGAGCCAGAGCCGGAGGTTGAGGCTGGAAGCTGCCTGGCCAACTGGAGTATGTGACCCTGAGGCCTTCCTGATGAACTGTCCTTCTCTAGACTCCTCTCTCAATCTAGGGAGGGCACTATTCTAACCCACCTTTAGCTGACTTGGGTGGGGAAGAGCATTGGAAAGACCCATGTGGACTGTAGGGAACAGGCCTCTCAATCTCTCTGAGCCCCAGTGTTCTCATCTGCCAAAGGAACTAAGACAGATGCTACTCTTTCAAGGGAGGGAACAAAGTTGTGAGGATGAAGCCAACCCCACCCTCCTTTTTCACCTCAACAGGTCAACCAGCCAGCTGTTGACAGGTGACTCTCTAGGCTATTCACAGGACGCGAGAAAAATGAGGCAACTCCCAGGTCAACACCTCTGCCTCCGCCTCCCTGCCATGTGTAGTTCCAGTCCCTGGGGCAGCCCAACAGCCATCTGGCTGTGAAAAGGAACCTTCCCATGATCAGAAGATGCTCCCACTCTCTGCCCTGCAGGACAGGGATGTCACCTGTGGATGTTCCCACACTCAGCTCTGCTCTCCAAAGCAGGCATCCCCAGTTCTCCCTATCCTTCATTCTCTCAGATCCAATCACACCAGTCATTTGTTTTGAAATTTTCTTTTTTTTTGGGGGGGGAGCAATTTTCCGATTTTTTTAAACTTAAATAAATTGTTACAAAATAGACTTTAGAAAATAAGTTACAAACTGTAGCAAAAGGCTCCCCTTCCACAGGCAACATTCCCACTCCTGGTACTGTCTGAATCTGCCACTCCCCAGTGTTGGAATCTAGCTGGTGAGGGTGGCCCAGCACCTTGGCAGAGCCTGGCACCAGGAAGAGCATGGTGACAAACGCTGGGGGAAGGAGGTCCTTCAAGGGCAGGGACATGAGGAATGATCCATCCCTTCTTGGGAAAGAAGCCAGATGTGGGTCCTCTTCATGGGGAGAGGAGAAAAGAGATGGGGATGCCCAAGCTACTCCTGAGCAAAACAAGGAGATCAAGCCCCTCTCTGTCTGTACCCTCCTCTCCTTCCAATGTTCTGATCTTTGGAGACTTGAAGTTCAGAGGGAGAAGCTGAGGTCTGCAGGCCACTGGGGTGAAGGGTCCAGAAGTAGGGTCGTGGGAGTAGGTGGAGGGGGCAATGACAAATCCCCTCTGCCTGTCGCTGGTGCCGCTGGGGCTCCTGAGGAGAGAGAGAAAGGAGGTCACCGACTTGTGGGGGCAGACGCCACATGTCCCCAGCCCTGCAGGCCATTACTACTGCCCATGGCCCCAGAGGCCCATATGAAAGCCCAGGAATTCTAGGATTCCCAATTATTTTCCTAACTGGCTAACTCACTGCATTTCCCTTGAAGTCCTAAGAAATTTTTTATACTGAGAGTTATCCCTTTAGCTCCCAGTGGACTGTCACCCACCATCCTCTCCCCTAGTAAGCTCTGGTGAAAGGCCAACATCTTAGGACACCCATCTTTTGTGGCCACTAGATGGAATGGGTCCTCCTCTCTAGAGGAGGTGGAGGGAGCAAGCCCAGGGTTTGCTGAAGAAATAGGCTGTCCCACTCCTCCACAGCTTCATCCTTCAACAGGCTGGGTGGAGGTGAGTCTACACTGAGATCCCCTCTTGATAGAGTATGAGAGATAGGGGCTAATAACTACTGTTGCAGCAAGGCTTCAAAGAAACAATTATCTGTGACTCAGTCCTCCAGTTAAAGGCGTGCAGGGGGTGCGGGGATTGCAGGTGGAAAGGTTGGTTTGGCTGGATCCTAAAAAGATGGCCAGCAGAGGGAGAATGTAAGAGTTGACTAAAGGGAAGAAAAAGAGATGTAGGCAACAGTCACAGGAAAGGATCAGAGGTCTAGTTTCTAAGAAAAAAGAGCAGAGATAAGATGTAGGGAAAGAGGGACAGAGAACTGGGTACTGACCAGTGACCCAATTTCCACAGAAAAGTCAGTAGTGAAACTATAAAAGCAGTCCAGGCAGAGGCAGTCACTGACTGCAGAGCTGACCCCATACCTCTCCAAGGCCTGCAGGTCACCCCCACCTATAAGAGAACCCAGGAATCCTGGGATTTCCAATAATTCCCCACCTGTGCCCATTCTGAAAAAGAAAAAAAACCTACACAAAATCAATGACTTCGTCTTTTTCTCTGAAAATCATTTTCTCTGAAAATCACTGGCTGAATCAGGAGGGTTTCCATATGTGGTAACCAACAGATACCCAGCTACTCCCTCCCCTACCAATGAAACAAAAAGACATTCTTCTGTGGCTATAGCAGAGGAGCCCACACAGCTATCTGTGCCCCAGACCACTACCTCCTACCTTGTACTGTCCCAACTCACCACACTATTTATCTCACAATGGCTTGACATTAACATTTCAATTCTATAAACAAGGAAGTTGAATCCCTGAGAAGTTAAATAAGCTTCAGGTCTCATTTTAGGGGAAAGTGGGGATTAGATGTAAATTCTAGTCTTTTAGTTAACAAAGCATGTGTGCTTCCCCTATGGTGCCTCTAAAATGGCTAGGGCTGCCTTTTAGCTGGCCCACTCTCTATCCTATACCCCAAAGAGCTTGTTCTTATTTGGAGTATCAACGGGATTTCAAAATCAGTTGACCCATACCCCCTTTTTTTTTTTTTGTAGTTTTTTAGATGTTGAT
>JAJEJO010049388.1:0-32720 GCA_020662805.1 Glaucomys volans | reverse complement strand
AAATCCAGCCCTCTGCCAATGGTGTGAGCAAAGTGTGTCAGGATCCTCTGCAACCCCATGTTTGCCTGCTGCTTTTGTGCAAACTGCAAAGCTAGTGTTTGAATGGCTGCAATACATTTGCCTTGAAAATCTGAAAACATCTGCTATCCAGTTCTTTACAGAAAGCATTTGTTGACCCTACTCAAGAGCTCTGCATCTTGGGTCATTCCACAATGTCAAGAAGCTCTCAGGAAGGAACAGCCATCTGTGAGATCACTTTTCCTGTAAAGAACATCAAAAGCTTCTGTGGCCCGTATTAAATCATATCCATAATCACTGAAGAAACAACTTTCCAGAAATGTTTTTTCCTGCAAAATCCAGTGGCACCCACCAGCTATATAACAAGCTAACCAGAAGCACGGTAGCTTCAACTCTCATTCTTATACAGAATAGACTAACAAATCAATATGAATATATTTGTCTGTGTCTCAAAACCGTCTCTCACCAACCTCCATTTGATCCCTTCCCAATGCCCCCTTCCTGCAGAATGATGCCTGGTTCCCTAAACTTACCCCATTCACACCTCTGGTACTATTGGACAAAATAGTTTGCTTGGAAAATATGTCTTGAACAATTTTTCTAAAAGCCCTCACCTTCCAGAGGATAAAATGAATCAAAATGTGATCTATTCTTCTATCATTTCTGACTTCTTGGAAAATCTTCCCCAAACTTGGTCATAATCCATCACACTGAAATTTAAAAAGGGTTGATTTTCTCTCCCAAGAAATGGAACCATTTCCCATTACACTCAAAAACAAAGATGAAGTCACAGTTTAGCCTCCTCTCTTAATATCTGTCATTGTTCCTAAAGTTTATTCAGCTAGAAAATTAATTCAGCTGTTTGAGTCAGCCTGAACTTAAATCAGGTGGAATGGCGTTACATGCAAAGTAAGGTTTTTATGTGTTTGTTTCATTGGTAAATTTTATTCAGGTTAGTTTGTGAGTGGTGGTTCAGAAACACTTGGTTGGAGTCCATGTGATTTTCACTTTATCTGTGAACTTTGGAAGGCCAACCAGACATGGACAATATAATCACAGATTGTAGTGAAAATTTCCTGTTGTTATTTAAATGTGAAATCACCTTGCAGTCCTGTTCAATGGTACAAATGGCAATGCTATTAGCTGTTACTTGTGAAAGAATCAGACTATAGAAATTTTGCTTAGATGAATTTGAAAGTTGTACTGTAATAGCTAAATAATCTCCCTTTTGAGTAGGGTTTTTTAATTGCTTAAATTTTGGCAGCAGAGAATAAATATCTGTTTCAAACCTTGAAATGACAGAGGAATGATCAAATGACTAAATGATTAATGTCCCTAAGCATGTATCATATTCAGAATCTATTTACACACAGACTCGGGAATTGAACTTTACCAAAATTGGTAAAAATTTACCTACGAATGTGAACTCGAATAAAATAAACAGTAAAACTCCATAGAGTCCTGGTGGATAAAGTGCAATTTACAAAATTGCACGAGTCTGTAAGATTTCTTTTGGCTCTTTTGCTATACATAAATTACACTACACTTTAAACAAAACACTACAGGGCCTTAGCAGAATAAAAATTGTATTAAATAATTGTAAGTTCAAGTTCTTAGTTTCATTTTAAATAAATTCTTTTGAGCCTCTCTAAAATTTTATTAATTAAATTATTTTCCTTTTGTCTGAATAACTTTAGCATGTCCTTTTATCTTAAGACAGCAAATTGTTTCAACACTGAGCATGGTTCCTGAGTTTAGAAGTGTCTAAAGGACAAAAGACAACCAGGATTGGGGAGGATATGGACAAAGACAAAGTTTGCACACTGCTGGGAGAATGCAAACTAGCATAGCTACTAGGGAAAGCCATACCGGCTTTCCTCCAAAAATTAAAAATAGAACTAACATACTGTCTAGCAATGTCACTACTAGGTATGCACCCAAAGGAAATAAAATCAGTATGTCAAAGAGAGATCTGCAGTGCCCTGTATATTACAATATTATTTACATTTGCCAATATAAACAACCTGAGTGTCCATCAATGGAAACTGTGATACACACTGTGATGCACACACACACACACACACACACACACTGAAATACTAGTCAGTCATGAAAGGAATGAAATACTGTTATTTGTAATAACATGAATAAACATAGAAGACACTAGTGAACATGGAGGACGTCATGTTAAGTAAAATAAACTGGACATAGAAAAATAAATATTGTATGATCTCATATGTGTAATCTCAAAAATTTGATTTCATAGAAGAAGAGAGTAGAATAATGCTTACCAGACCCAGGATAGGTGGTAGTTGTGGAAAGAAGGGTTGAGGAAATGCTGGCCAAAGGAGGCAAAACTTCACTGAGGAGGAACAAGTTGAAGGGTCTGCTGCACAGCATCTTGACCACAGCTAATAACACGTTCTGTTCTTGAAAAAAGATAAGACAATGACTGTAAAGTGTTCTCACCACAAAATTGAAAACTATGTGAAGTAATGCATATGCTAATAACCTGGATTTAGTCGCTCCACTATGCATTGTACTTCAAAACAGTAAAACTGCATGGCGAATTTATACCATCTTATCTGTCAATTCTAAAAAAATGAAATATGTATTTTCCTTTTTTAAAATTAGCATTCTGCTCATGTATTAGGGACATTTCTCTAAAAGTGCAAGTCAAAAATCCTTCTTCACAGCATTCCTTGAATACAAAGACTCAAAGAGAAATTCCTCCCAAGAAGAAAAAAATAAAAATAAACCTTTCCAAATGGAAAATCAAAGACTCCATAAGCATAAAATGCATAGGATTCAATAAACCCAAGAAAAGTGGATGAGCATCCTGATGGAGAAAACAGAGCAAGTGCTGCCTGTGGGCATCGCTCAGAGCCTCCTCTAACCTCACTCTCTTGGCAGGGCGGCCATTGCTCACCTCTGATGCAGGTGTGCATGGTACTGAGCTCCAACTTTTCAAAAGGATTAAATAGATTCAGATGCCCTCTCACTCCGCACACAGTCTACCTCCACTTTTTAATTGGAGCTATCCATTCCTTCAAGTAAATGCACCTGAAGAATAAAGCATTTTTAAATATTTTACTGAAATCCAAATAGACCAATTTCCATAGATTACAATATTGGTTGGGACTCCCAGAAAACCCTCTGGTTTGTGTCTGCACCATTCCAGTCTTTCACTCTCTGGTTACATTGAGTATTCCTCATCTGTATGATATCTTTTCTGTCTCTTCACAGAAGGACCCTTGGGATGATATTTAGAACCCAGACAGAAAACCCAGGTCGCGCTCTCCAAGATCCTTAACTTAATCACACAGGCAAAGTCTTTGCCAAATGAGATATGGTTCACAGGTCAAGGACATGGGTGTCTTTGGGATACATTCTTCAGTTTGGTACACTACATTTCTATAGAGTTTTCAAATCTTCTGTTGGAAGTATTAATCTAACATCCTGGGGAGGCATAAGTTACCTTGCAGATATGTTAGCCCCAAAGATGAATAAGTGACTGTCAATCAGACCCTTCTGGCTCAGAACCCCTATGGGTGGAGTTTGAAAATCATCACTGAAGTTACCTTCCCACTGATTTGTGGGCATGATAAATGGGGGCGGGTGCATAATTATCAAGAAAAGGAATCATGAAACCAGCTGCTGGTTCTACTTCAGACTCTATGTACAAGATCTTTAATCTCATAGACTCATATTAACCCTGCTGGCTGCCATTTTCTCTTATGTAAGAAGATGCCGGTAAATATACTTAAATTATGCAGTTTTTGATAAGATTAAGTGAAACAATTAACATGAAGTGCTTAACATTGCACCTAGCTTATAGAAAACACTTTGTAAATGCTAGCTGCTTTATCAGAATTAATAGAATTACTGCTGTTATTGTTATTACTTTGAATTAGTTGTAGATAAGGAGAATACAAAAGAAAGAATTTTAATGAAGGTTCATTGAAACGGTCCAAGTTCCTGGCGGTTGATAATGAAATTATGGCAAATAGCATAGCCTGTAAGTAGTGCATTTAATTGCTTTAAATTTATAACCCATGTGCATAGGAATTACAGTAAAGTAGATATGGAGAGATATTTTTCAAGCTCAATTCCTATATAAAATGCAGCAATTACACTTAAGTTTTGTATCAGGGCATTGACCTAAAATGTTTGTATTCAGAGAACATTTTAAATAGAGCATTGAAATAAAAAATGCTTCACATCCATTATGCTATCTTGAAAATTTGTTTTATGAAGTAGAACACATTAAGTTCAATTAAAGATGAATTCATTGAAAATTTTCTCTATTCTAAAACTTGAACAAAATTTAACGATAATATATTAGCATATTTAGCAAAGGAATTTCTAAGCTAACATGCTTCAAGTACATATTGATTTAATACAGCACATGTGTTTTAATAGCTGTTTGAGACCTTTAAATCTTATTTAAGTGTAATTTATAGTACAGGTGATAGACTTGCACTGTTTATTTCTTCTGCTGGTGAAATATTGCTGGCTCCATGCCTTCTCTTTACAGAATAGAATTGTGTTTTCAAGCCATCGCGGCTGTGATAAACCATGAAACTAGCTTAATTCAGTGAGTGGATAAGACACATCATGGATGTCACTTCTGGCTGGAGCATATAATTGGGGGTGTACGCCTTCCCTAAGATGCTCTTCTCGCTGCCATGCAGATAAGCCTTGCTCCAGACAGTGGTAAGGAAGAGCCAGCTATGTCATGGTATCATGCAGCAAACCTTAACTGATTCTGCTTGACACAGGAATTGGTGCAAGTGCTTCCCCCACATTCTGACACGAAAATAACAGCAAGCCAAAATACTACTGTGTAATCCATGTGGCAGAGACAGTCAAGAGTGAGTCATCCTGTGGACTGAGCAGCCGTCATTCACACATACATGGTGGGGAAATGTCTGTCAAAAGCTTATCATGCATTCAATAACTTTGCATCCTTGGGGAAAATAGATTATTAGCATATGGTAATTGACATCGGTTATTTTTGGCAAGGTAGCATAAGAAATATATTGATTAGAAATGAATTGACTGGTTGTCAAGCAAAATTATAGGAGATTAAGAAATGCTATCAATTTATGGACCTGAATATATTGTTGAGTCAACTGCTTCTCACCTCCAAAGAGCAAAAATTAAAATTAAATGATAACATACATTAAAACTCTGCAGAGAGAAAAGATTAAATCAATGTTGCTTTTACATATCGGTAAGAATTTTGGATTGGATTAAAGTGGTTCCAGGACATCATTCAAGCTGGACAACAGAGATCAAGGATAAAAACATAAACATATAACAATTGAAATGATGTTGAAACAGGCACAAATAAGTAGAAAGGCAGGGTAGGCAGAGGAAGAGAATCAAAGAAGCAACGGGGGATGGTTCATTTTGAGTGGCAGCTTGGCTAGGCTAAGGTGTCCCCCTGTTTTCTCACACATCAGCCTAGATGCAGCTGTGAACGTATTTATTAGATATAATTAGCATTTAAATTTACACATTGTGAGTAAACAATTCATCCTCCATGACATGGGTGAGCCTCTCCAGTAAGTTGAAGCCCTTAAAGTCAGAACCTGAGGTTTCCTCAAAAAGGGAACCTCAATTCTGAATCAAAGAGCTGGTACCTGAGCTTCTGAGCTGCATCACTTTGCCCCTGAATTTGCAGCCTGCTGACCTGCTCTGTGGATTGGAAACTTGTCAGTCCATGTAATCTCTTGAACCAGTTCTCTCACCTTTAGAATATGACTCCTCCAATTGAGGTGTGCAGGTATAAATCTAATGAAATACAGAGTCTATAGGTGAAAAATGAAACTCTACTGAATATAATCAAATAAGATCTGAATAAATGAACACCATGTTTATGGATCAGAAGAGTGATTATTATTAAAATGTCACTTATTCCAACTTGATCTATAGACTCAACACAATCCCAATCAAATCCAAGCATGGAATTTTATAGATACCAACTGATTCTAAAGTTTATATTGTACACAAAAAATCCTCCACTGTCCCCCAAAATCCTGAAAAAGAGCAAGGTTTTAAGAGCAGCAGTATTTGACTTCAAGAATTAATGCAAATTACAGCAATCAGGACAATGTGGTTTTGATGAAAGAATAGGTACAAAGATTGGAGCTAAATGGAGGCTCCATGAATACGCCCACACAAATATGTCTAAAACGCTTCATTCAAAATGCATCTTAGACCTCCATGTAATAGAGTAAAATTCTACCAAAGAAAGAAAGAAAGGAAAATCTTTGTGATTCCGAGACAGGCAAAAATGTCTTAGGTATGAGACCAAGGACTTAATGTGTAATAGAAAAAAACATGGCGAATGAAACTTCATCAAAATTAAGTGCTTCAGCTTTTAAAAAGTATTTTTCTTTAAATTAAAGCATAGACTGAAAGAAGGTATTTGCAAATAGCATTAGACAAAAGTCCTCAAACTATAGATACAAAAAAACTATATAAGTAGAAAAATAGTACATTTGATAAGTGAACAAAACATTTTGAAAAATATTTTTAAAACAGATTTGTGAATGGCTATAAACACAAGAAAAGAGGTTCAACATCATTAGTCATTGGAAAATGCACCTCAAAACCACAGTGAGACATGTTTTCAAGTCCTGCACTGTTAAATCCATAGGGTGTGAGGAGAATGGTGTTCGTCCTCTGAGTCCTTCTTACCAAAACCCATAAATCATTCTAACCTAAAAAAAATCTGAAAAGTAAAATAGAAGAAAATTCTAAAGAAATGCCTGCTCAATACTGCTCAAAACTGTCAAGGTCATCAAAATGAAGAAAAGTGGGAGATTGTCTGTCACGTGGAGACTTGGGAGACATGATGACTACATGCACTGTAAACCCATCCAAACATCTCAGGAAGCAGAGCCACGTCCCTGGGATGACAGTGGACTCTGACACCAGTGTCAGCAACATCAGGACCTAAAAAGAATATCTGAGCCCTCAGGTGAGGTTCTGAGACTAACTGGTTCAGAACTGCTCTGTAAAGACCATGGTCCCAACCTCACATTCTTCCTCTTCTCCACAGGAAACAATTCCTGTAATTAGCCTGTCCTTACTCCAACTCGTATACTGGGTTATGTCAGAGGAGCATTCACTTGATCTTTGGTTTTCATGCAGGCAAATCAAGAGTCACATTTCCTTCCCTGATAGGCATGAGCACTACTGGACTTTGAGTTTGCTGGTTTAGCTGGACAGGAATCCTGGGGTGTCCCTCTTGGGACGGGGGAAGTGCACTTTCCCTGTGGAAGGGAGAGTGCATGGATAGTTGAAAGCTAGTAGGGCAGATTGCG
Source organism: Glaucomys volans (assembly GCA_020662805.1). Lineage (NCBI taxonomy): Eukaryota > Metazoa > Chordata > Mammalia > Rodentia > Sciuridae > Glaucomys > Glaucomys volans. The sequence goes on along the minus strand of JAJEJO010049388.1, from coordinate 25,365 downwards.
TCAGTCCTTCATGCTGGTCACCAGCTCTTCTGAGCGCCTGACCTTCCTGGTACAGGGTAGGAGTGCAATTCTCGTTTCCCTTGTGTTGGGCTGTGGCCATGTGACTAATCTGAGACTGTGTGAGTTTTAGACAGAAAATAAGTGTCACCTATTGGAACATTTGACTTCTTTTTCCTCCTTCCCTCTGCTGGAGCACTGTTCCAGAGAGTTCCGAGGCCCAAGGATCATAGGAGGGTAAGGAGTCCTCGCTTTGTTGACCAGTGGGCACGCTGTACATATGTGTGTGTATTGTGCATACGGACAAAATAAGAATGCTGTGTGATGAGTATATTGACACGCATGCTGATTTCATCAGCAAACACTGGGTTCCTAAGCAATCTCTCTTTGACATCACTTGGGATTGCTGAGCTAAATATATAAACACATCCTTGAGAGGAGATAGAGACTTCTAACCTGAAATGTCTGAATAACCGTCACAAGTCAACTGAGCCTTGTTTGCTTCTCAGAGACAGGACTTGTTATTTTTGAATAAGATTCATGCCTGATGACACTAGGATTTGGCTCTAATTCCTGAGCTCCCAAAGTTAACAAGTGCCAGCAGGTACAGTGTAATTTTCCAACTCTACCTTATTTACAATGATGTGAAATAAACCAACGCTGCCCTCAGCAACCTATTTGTGTAAACATTTTCCTTATATGATAAAAAAAATTCTTCTTCCCAAGCTGCCTTGATCTGACAGAGGCCATTATCTTCTGGTGAGTTTCTTCATTAACAAGTTGATATACTTTGACACGCGCTCAAGATCAATTTATCTAAGAAATTATGCTCTAATCACCCACACGTTCTATCAACTGACGATGCTGCCTTCAAATTCTAAGAGAATAAAATGAAGTTGTCAAGGGTAAAACTCATTTCCTTGCTCCACGCTCCTCACTGACCCGTGAGGCTGTAATGATGTCCTCTAAACACACTGGTCCTGCAGTTTCGCCCAAGTGTTCCTGGTCCTGGGTGTCCTTGGTGCTTGTTTTCTCATTACTTTTGACACCAGTACCTATGAAGGCTCTTTGTCCTCCAAATTACAGGTCGCGTGTGCTCATGCCTCATGACCTTCTAGCACCTGATCAGTTTCTTCCTGGGGCTACCCTGGACTCACAAATCTACAGGTAAGGAGGGAACACCCACAGCCTGCCTCTCCCTCCAGTTTTCACTCTCCTTTTGTCCTTGCACTTGAATTCATCGAAAGAGAATGACTTTTTTGAAACATAGACTTTACATGAAGAAGGACTGAATATTGTCATGTAAGAGTTGTCGGTGACTGGAACAGCAGCTAGCACACAGTGTGCCTGACTGACCACATAAATGTGTGATGGGTTAGCTTACCCATTTAGAAACTGGACCCTTTTCAGAGAATGAAGCAGTTCTTTATAGTGAGTCCTTTATGATTTAATAAAATGTTGTATATTCAAAATGACTGGTTTTCACTTCTCCAAAATGTATAAATTATAAATAAATCATATAAAAATTATTTGACTGATTTCTTCATTTTTTTCTTTTGATTCATTGTACACAAAAGGGGTATAACTTATTTCTCTGGTTGTACATGAAGTGGAATCACACCATTTGTGTAATTATACATGCACATCAGTTAATGATGTTTGTCTCATTCCATCATCTTTCCTTCCTCCCACCCCCACCCCTCATTTCCCTCTACACCATCCATCCTTCCTTCATTCTTGCCTTACCCTCCATTGTTATGTATCATCATTCACTTATTAGAGAAAGCATTTGACCTTTATTTTTTCAGGATTGGCTTACCTCACTTAGCATGATATTCTCCAGCTCCATCCATTTACCTACAAATGCCATAATTTTATCCTTCTTTATGGCTGAACAATATTCCATTGCATATATATACCACAGTTTATCCATTCATCTATTGAAGGGCATCTAGGTTGATACCACAATCTAGCAATTGTGAAATGAGCTGCTACAAACACTGATGTGGCTGTGACATTGTAGTATGCTTATTTTAAGTCCCTGGGGTATAGACCAAGGAGTGGGACAGTTGGGTTAAATGGTGGTTCCATTCCAGGTTTTCTAAGGAATCTCCATACTGCTTTCCAGAGTGGCTGCTCCAATTTACAACCCCACCAGCAATGTATGAGTGTACCTTAGTGATTGATTTCAATTGATTGCCTTTCCATTTGGAGTGAAGCCAATGACTTTTAAGCAGCTGTTAACTTTAAATGGGAATGAACTTTTATAATATTTTATGCTTTCATAACTAAAAAACTATTTAGAATTATTTTTTATTTATTAAAAAAACAATGTCTTATATTACAAGTGACTTTATTTCTGTCACACAAACATACACAAAATAAGCCCACATGCATAACGAGAGGCACACATCATCATAATCACACGTTTCTGAAGCTCAAAGGAGCCACTGTGTGCCTAGGAGATTCTTTTGGGAAAAGCTGCAAAGCTCATTCTCCCGATCAGATTTCATTATCCAGACATTTAACATCATGAACATTCCTGTGAGGCTGGCTGGAGTATTCAGCTTTTTCATCTAACTGCTTTGTTGTTGGACGGATACCGATTTCTGCAGGGCCAAGTGATGGTAGCATGCACATCTCATGGTTCAAAGGTAAAGAGAAAGGAATAAAAGCAGTAAAGTTTCCTTATGAAGAATTCTAGTGTAAGATGTGCAAAGTATGGTTTAAGTAAAATTTATTTAAATTTTTAAAAAGGCAGAAATTTATTTTGCTTTCATTATAAGGATAGATTTTGATGTAAACATATAGGAAATGGTGGTCCTTAATAAAAATAAATGCAATTGTAACTCCCAAACTGTTTTAATAAATATTACATTTGGGGGGTGTTGGTTAAATAATTTATGGTATATCTCTTTTTATATTTTATTGGTTCTTTTAGTTATACATGAGAGTAAAAATTCATTTTGTCATAATTATATAAGCAAAAGTAAATAAATAGTACATTTTAGACATACTTTCTCCACATGTCTTTTTAAGAGAGTGAATCTTACTCTCAAAATTGAAGGCCATGTCTCTCCCAGGTTGCCCATTCTTCCTCTGGAGGCAGCTCTTACGAGGAAGCACGTGGGATTCCTTTCTGACATTTCTAAAAGATTTTATTATGTATTTATAAACCACAAACAATATTTACTGTTTACTTGGGTTTTTAACTTTCTTTATATAAAACCAAATATTCTAAAATTCAAATTGTGTTATATTTTATAACATATAGTTTATGTAGGAAGACCTCTGTAACTTTCTTTTCAAAGTCTAATTCTGCATTATACTGATTAAAAGCAATGTGTCCTGGCTCCATGCAGAAGGAAATCTTTCATTTTAATCACTCTATGCTATTTCTCTTCTGCTGCATGGACACGTTTCAATTTTTATCCATCTTCTTATTGTGGATATTTATCTGAGTGTCCAGTATTATCATAACTGATAATATTTTATTTCTATGACAAAAAAATGCCTATTTCCTCATGGAATTTACCAAGAAATGGAAATAGACGTAGCAGTGCTAAGTTTTAGCATAAACACTTTCTCCATTTTCTAATTATTATCAATTTCTAAACAAGCTGCATTTTTGTGATAAGGACACTTGACACAGTATCTGTGCTCTGAGCACATTTTCCAGTATAAGATACAGTACTTCTAACCACAGGCACTCTGCTACGTAGTATGTATCTAGAGTTTATTTATCATACATAAATGAAACTTCAGACGCTGACTAACTGTTTCCCTCTCTCCCAGCACTTGACAACCACTTCCTACTCCCTACTTCTGAGTCTGACTACATAAGATTCTTTATTTGAATGGTATCATGATGTAGTTAATCTTCTGTGTATTTCACTTAGCATGATGTTCTCCAGGTGCATCCCTGTCATCAGAAACAGCAGGATTTCCTTTTTTGTAAGGCCACATGCTATGCCATCCTATTATGAATACATGTTCTTCATCCACTCACCTGTCAGTGGACACTGGGCTGGCTCCAGGTCTTGGTCATTGTGAATAATGCCATGGTGATCAAGCATGGGCAGAAGTAGGGATGCTGGATCACTTGGTGGTTCTATTTTAAATTTTTTGATGCAATAGATTCAGAAAAAGAAAACTGAAAACACAATGTACAAAAACTATGGAATAAACAATAATTGAAATTTTTGCTAGACTTGGGTGGGGATAAAACAGTGGGGAGAAATCTCAACTAAAACCAGAAATCAGAGGAGACTTTGTAACTTATATAAAAAAATAATTATTTTGAATAATAATATGCTAATTGGACAACAAAATATATGACTTTCTGGAAACATACAACTTACCAATATTGAATCAAAAAGAAATAGCCTGAACAAGTCAATAAAAACAAGAAGATTGAATCAGTTATCCAAAAGGATCCAACCAAGAAAATTCCAGGACCAGATGGCTTCATGGATAAATTCTATCAAATATTTTAATGAGCTAATATTATTATTTGTTAAATTCCTCCAAAACACAGAGAATATTTTGAAACTCATTTTATGAGGCTCTCATTATCATGATACAAAAGCCAGACAAAAATATCACATGAAAGGAAACCTGCAGGCATATTCCCTTGACAAACACTAATGCAAAAGTTCTTAACCCTATGTTAGCAAGCCAGGTCACCAGCAATACATGAGAACCACACCCCATGGTGGAAGGGGACTCACCCCTGGGAGGCAAGGACAGTTCCTCATAAACAAATCAATCAATATGATACACCTCATTAGCAGAATGAAGGGTGAAAATCACATGATCATCTCAATAGATGCAGAAAAAGGATTGGATAAAATTCAACATATTTTCATAATAAAAACTTTCAACTAACTATTTATGTGAAGAACTGAACTGCATCATAATAAAGGCTATGTGTGTAAAAACTATAGCTGTTTCAAAGCTGAAAGAATTTTCTCTAAGATCAGGAAAAGACTTGAAGTTTCCTTCTTGACAGTTCCGTTCAACATAGTTCTAGCAAGAGAAAGTAGGGAATGAAAAGAAATAAAGTTATCAAAATCAGAAAGGAAGAAGCAAAGTTATCTGTTTATAGAGAACCTGATCTTCTATGTAGAAAATCCTAATGAAGTTACAAAAAATTATTAGAACTAATAAAAAATTCAGTAAAGTTGCAGTATGTAAAAGAGCATATGACAATCAGCTGTATTTCACATACTAACAATAAACAATGCAAGAAGGGGATTTAGAAAGCTATGCTATTTACAATAGCATCAAAAAGAAAGAAGTACTTAACAATAAACTTAACCAAAGAGGTGAAAGACTTGGACAGCAAGAACCATAAAACACTGATGGAAGGAACTGACAGCAGTCACAAATCATCGGAAAGACCTTGCGTGCCATAGACTGATGGGATTAATACTGTTAAAATGCCCACAATACCTGAAGCAATCTACAAATTTGGCACATACTCTATAAAATTATTTTTGGTCCCAGAAATGGAAATGGCGATCCTAAAATTCCTATAGAACTACAGAAGATCTGAATGAACTGAAGCAATGTTGAGAAAGGGCAAAGCTGGGGGTCCCGCATTTCCTGACTTCACATTATGCTACTAACCCACAGTAATGGAACAGTAGGGATTTGACATAAACAGACATGCAGAGGAAAGGAATAGAGTCCAGAAGTAACCCCAACTGTGTACCGTCAAGGGATCTTTGATAAATGTGTCATAAAAACACATGACAGGGAAAGAATATTCTCTTCAATCAATGTGGTTTGGAAAACTGGCTATCCACATGCAAATCAAAGTTGTGTAATTAAGATTTTAAATGTCTTAAATTGAGAACATTAAACAGTCCTTCAATTCTTGCTCATCATCTACAAGGTTGGGTTACAACTAAACCTCTCCAGGCTTCCCTTTTTATCTGGGGGCTTAGTCATGGTAGATTAATTTGAAAAGGTGCTAAATGGTTTTCTTTCTGTCTTAATTTCAACAGGGGCTCCCACAACTGTGAGAACATGATGAGTAATAAGCAGATTGTCTCTTTTGGGGATTGGATGGCTCACTTGGCAGGGCATGCTGAGATTCTGAGAGTCGTCAGGCCAGCATCATTCTGCCATGAAACATTGGCAGGAAAAACAGGACGACTTGAAATAGAGCATTTATTTGTTGTGTTTACACTTCCCACATCCATGGTGAAGAAAAGGGCATTGTCCCCCATTGTCGTAAGCTGAAAAGAGGCTCTTGAAAGGAACTACAGGAAGGGTTGGAGGAGTCCCTCAGAGTCTGGCAAACCCAGAGGTGTCTGATCATGCCTGCAGAATCCAGAAGGAAGGGCAGTCGCTGCATCTGCCCTGCATGGGGGAGGATGAAGAGAACTGGGAAGGAGCTTCCCACAAGGTAGAGCTGGGCACATCCTGGAGACAGGGCTGCCCTGTGTAGGGAGGAGCACTGTGACCCTGGCACAGTGATAGGACCCCAAAATGTCCCTGGCCCGAAGGCAACTTGAGATGTCAGATGAATCAAGCATTGTCAGCATCAAGGGGTCTGGAGGTCCTATGGGGTCTCCCTTACCATAAAGCATTTCTGTGAGTCCCCTCCTCCTTTGTCCTGTTAGAAGGATCAGAAAAACAGGCAGTGGGGGAAGATGTGAATAGGAGAAAAAGAATGACTTATTTTGAACCCCTGGCAGGCAAGGATTCTAATCCTGATACTGATCTAGGCTAGAGGAGAAATTTTTTTTTAATTTTAAACTGAATTAAAAATAGGACTGGGCACTAAATCTGGACTGTAACTTTAATTGGTTTAAGGACTTTTTATTATAGGTGATTGAGTAAATAAGCTATGGGAATGCCTTAGATTTTATCAAAGAGAATAGAAATATCCAAAGGCAATCTTAAAAATGTAGTGAAAAAAAAATGAGATTGTTTTGGTTTGAATGCCCTGAATGTGGCTTATTTAGCTATCCATTTACATTAATGTCTTACAAATCTCATTGATTCCAACAATATTTCCTTAATGTTTACTAGATAATAAACTTTTATAGTATAGTAATTAAAACAATAGACTCTGAATATTAATAAAAATAGAGGGAAACAGACATTTGACAACATCTTCCCAACACCTATTTAATGGCAACTGTGATAGATGTGATAAAGAAAAAATATCAGGTATTCAGGAAGCTTGGATTAGGAACTAATTCATACCAGAGTGCATGGAGGGAATTGAGATCTGATGCTGCAGTGGTGTTAATCTAGATGAGCAAAAAGGAAGCATATTCAGCAAGAATGGGCTTTGTGAAGGAGCTGGTGCAGGCACAGGGATTTTTAGGAGGTGGAAGGGAAGCTGCCATGATGAGCAGGATGGTTGGCAGAAGACTGAGATTGAGAAGTAGGTCTATAAATAGAGGTCAGATTGTAGAGGCCTAATGGATTGTGAAGCCTCGTTAATAACAGGAGCACCTTTGAAGATTTTGATCAGGGCTAATATATGATTGATTTGCCTTTTAAAATAACAGGCAACACAATTAATGCTAGAAGGTGAACAGAGATGGAGATGGATAAAAGAGTTTTGTTAGCCATTTGCAGGAGAGTCCATGACAGCTCAGAAAGGACGCATGGCAGAGAAGATGGGAGAAGGGAGTGTGCTGGGGAAACATTGAAGACCTAAAATGAACAGGATTTGATGAGAAATGAGAATGTTGAAGAAGAGCTGTTGGAGATTTCTGGCACGAGTTCATCAAAGAGGAGTTTCTGAGATGGGGAATCCTAGAGAAGAAACGGGTGTTGAGTTGAGGGTGTGGAGAAAGCAGGCAGAGAACTGAGGGTCACCATATTAATCTTGAGATGCTGGTGAGATATTGAAATGGAGGTAGATGCACATGCCTGGAGCCCAGCATCTTTCTGGGATAGAGACATAAACGTGGTGTTCAGGAATTGGAGCTGTCACATTTAACACAGAAAATGAGCGATATAACTAAGAAACAAATACAACGAGAAAATAAAAATGCAATCCAAGAACAAGTGAGAAAATGAACTTGGAGAGAATAATCCAGAAAAGACAGAGGAAGGTGGGATTATATGGTAGGTACCAATACACCAAAAAACAGAACACTTCATGAGTAAACCATTCACCTCTGAGGTCAATTTAGAAATGCACCCACTGGGTGTTTGTCATATGAAGACCTTTGATGAGAATCACAGAATTAATTTTCATGGAGACAATGGGGTCAGACTCAGGTTAAATTGGGCTCACCCTTAACTGGAAAGAAATGAGAAGACATAGAGGGAGGGTGCCTGTGATTTCACAGGGAGCTCTGAGTTACACTGACTGTTCAGACAGTTATAAATGTTTCCCCTTGTATGTAAAGTAGAAAAGTCCCATCATAAGAGCACCTTATGATGGAAGTAGGGTTGAGATAAAGATCACAACTGCCGGAGGCACAGATCAAGAGTGGTGAGTATCCAGGAGTAAAGCTTCGGCACCTTGCCAATCTTAAGACACGTGCCATTCGAGATCATGGAAATCTCCCCCAGGGATTTTTAATCACTGCAGTACTTTGTTATACCAAGCTTTAATGGAAATCTTCCTGAAACATTAAATATCCTCATACCTTCTAAAATAAAATATAGTGACTACAACATAACCATTCTGGGTCATTAACTTATGACAATATGGTGATTTATACCATCATACCCTTGATGAGATAACACTGACAGTGTGCAGCAGTCATTCACTAAATGGCCTGCGTGTGTGTCTGGTTATACCTGTGTGTCAATACTGGGGAGGAGTGTGCATGGTGGCTGAGGTTGAAGAGGTGATATGAGCCTGAATGCAGGCAGCCATGCAGGGACAGGAAGAATGCAGAGAGTGTGGGTACTGGGGCATTAAAAGAGTGGTGGGCAGCCAGAGGAGAGGATGTGTATGGATGCGGGTGGATATTAGTACGTGCGTTGAAAGGCAGGTGGGTGGGTTGCAATATTAGCATGTTGAGATTGACTGTGCTGTGTTGGAACTGGCTGCTTTACCCATATGTATCCTGGAATTTAAGATAATGCATGTTACACTTAGGGATTGTGTGACTACCAGGGTTGGGGTGCTTCTGTGTATGTGTGCACGTGCGTGAGCACAAGTGAATTGAGAGGCATGTGTGTTCAAGGAAATGGATGTATACACCTGAGTGTTAGGCGTGCTTTGTGGGCACTTCTGTGTCTCCAATGAGGTGGGAGTTAGTGTGTACATAGAATATGTGAGTTTTTCTTCACTTCTTGTGCTTTCTATTTGCTTGAACTTCTCATTATGATTAATATGCTTGGTTGAAATGTCTTTTCTGTGTCTTTATAAAGTGCTGATTCTGATCTGAGACACAATATCATTCTAAGCTCATAAGCAAGAGAAAAGCAGAATTCCTTCTGAGCAATGACAAGTGCCACACCTATTGTGAGCAATGTATGAAGTAAAACAAATTGTAACAAAGAATTGGTGGCTCAAAGATTTTCCTTTGTTTTAAACTCAGTTTTATTATGGAAAAAATGTTTGCAAGGTTTTTCTACAGAAATTGAATAAACATAATGGTCATCTTTATACATTTGTGTCCCTAGATATAATGCATATTAGAAATTTGGGGGGGAAACATGCAAGACATATTTAGATAATGGGAAATTGGTGGCAAAGGAAGATCTGGTTAATAAATGGCAAGCACAACTGTTTTTCCAGTTTGGAAAGAATCTGAGATGCTTTTTGTTTCCAATTTTTGCTGAAATATTTGCCTTTGAGTGCATTTTTCTGACCATAATTTCCCCACTGGCCATTAGACAGCCTCCCTGTTTCTCTCTGAGCCCATTTTACAGCGCATCCTAAAACACCACCATTGAGGAGGTAAAGGCAATGTTTGGTGCAATTTCTGGAATACATACTCTGCATATAACTAGCCTTAGGTTTAAAATAAAACTGAGCTGAGAATATGTGAGAAAAAGGAAGATTGAAGAGCACAAATAAATTCAAGGAGAGATTTCAGCAGCAATGTGAAAATTCTCGACCACTGACAATGTTCTTCTCTCCTAAACAGATGAAAAGACAAAGATCAATCATCTTGAGTGGAACCTGGAAAGGCAGGAGAAATTCAACTGCAGCAACTTCAGCTGAAGCTGCAAGTTCAGGCAGAGGGATGCCTGATTCAGAGACCTTGGCTCAATCCATATTATCTGACAGTGGAAGAACGATTGCAGTAACGGAAGCACTTTAGGGAACAGAGGGCAAAGCACCAGAGGCGAACAATCTGGAAGCTTGGCTTCCACTCCAGGGGCAAGTTAACAAAGAGATGCTTTAGTTCAGTGGACTCAGATGGAATAAAAGTCTCTTTCCAGCAGGGACCATTGGAAGATTTGTGAGAGCATATTGATACCAGTCCTCAGGTACTCTCCTGAGATGGTTCCACTCTCAGTGTCCAGTTCCAAATTTCTATTTTTGTATATACACCAAAGGGCCATGATGCTGTGGCCTCTTCAGACTTTAGGTGAGAACCTTTAAGTGAAATCAAATCAGAGGAGAGAAACAGGGAGTTACTGAAGAGGTGTCACACACAGAAAAATAAGAACTCTGAGGTATTTAGCTGGTGGTTATTCTGATACTGAGCTGTTACTTTTATCATTATTTATATTCTCTCCTGCCAATTATTTGCTTCAGACCATTTACTTCATCAGAAGCAGATTGAGAAGAACATCACCCACATAAACAAACAAATCAGTTCAGTTGTCATAGTGAGCAGTTTGGGTAGAAAAAGTGGTTTGAGCGCGAACAGGAAATGCTATTCTGCAAAGGGTCAGCTACTGAATATTTTCTAATTTGGGAGTCTTAAAGTTTCTGTCCCAGCTATTCACTCTGCCATCCTGACAGGAAAACAACCTTGATTGTATGTCAGTGAATCAGCGTGACCACGCTCCAACATCATGGTGTGATTTTAAATGTAGTGGTTGATAGAAACTTCTACTGTCAATTTAAAGAATTACCAATATTAATCAATTCTTCCAGAGAATAAAAGTGGGAAGACTCTTTCCCAAATAATTTTGCAAAGTTGAAATTATCTTAATTCCCATGTCAAAAAATGACAGTGGAATGAAAGAAAACTACAGATCAATAACTCTCGTGAAATTAGATAAAAAATAACCCTTAAACTTATGGACCAATCAAATCAAATTGCATGAAAATCATTGTACAACATGGCACAATAGCATTTATTCCAGATTTACCAGGCTGGTTCAATATTCAAACATCTATCAATGTAATCCACCATGCTAATAGGCTAAGCAAGAATATTCATTTGAAATTTTAATTAATATACAAGACAACACCCTATATATAATAAGAAATCCCATCAAATTAAGAACAAAGAGGAACTGCCTCAATTCATGATGGTGTCTACAAAGAATCAAAACTAACACCACAATGACGAAAGACTGAAGGCTTTCCTCTCAGATCAGAGACAATATTCCCTACTCTCGTCATTCTTATTCAACTTAGCACCAAAAGTTTGAGTCACTGCAATGTGACCCAAAGAATGAAAATATGCATGCAGATCATACAGGAAGAAGTAAAGTTGTTTTTCAGATGACATGACAGTGTGAATGAAAAGCCACAAGAATCTACAAAACACTTCTAGAACAGGTATAAGAGTTCAGCCTAGGAGCAAGATTAATGCAACAAAAGAAAAAGAAAGAAATTGTTCTTCTATATAATAACAAGAAATCTGGGGAAAAAATCAAAATTAAAAACAAATATGCACAATTACTCCATAGAAAATTAAATCCTTTAACAAAAATCTAACAAAATACATACAGAAAATATATACTAAAAATACAAAATGCTGACAAAATGTATCAGGAAAGACTTCCATAATGAAGGGAATGTTTTCCCTTATGTTGAAAGTGATTCATATCATGATCTCAGCAAAGGCTTCTTTAGACATGGACACTCTTATTCTAAAACATTGTAGACAGGCCTGAACCCTAGAAGAGTTAAGACTGTCTTGACCAAGGATAGAGTGGGAAGGATCTCTAACTGATATGTAGGTTTACCATATGGTTCCATTCAGTTGTTATTGGTGGACAAATAGGAACAAAAAATGATGGAATAGAAAAGAGAAACCAGAAATAGACCAAGGTAAATAACCTGATTGATATTTGACAAAGGCCCAGTTCCCTGGAGGAAGGACAAACTATTCAATAAATGTTGCTGAAGCAACTGTACATCCATAGGCAAAAATAAACTATACTTGACATTTTAAAAGTTTATCTCAAGCATGCATGAGATTGTGGTTAATGGTGGAAAAGTGGAAAATGATTCAATGCCAGCACACCACATACATGCGCGCGCGCACACACACACACACACACACACACATACACACACGCAGTGGATCATGGACCTAAATGAAAAAAATAGAAGTATAAAAATTTTAGGAAAAAAATAAGAGAATGTGTTCAACAGCTAAACTTAGGCAAAGAATTCTTAGACTGGACATGGAAGGAGGATCTTTAAAAGGAAAAATTGATAAGTAGGACCTCAAAACAATTAAAAATAAATCCATCCATTCTGATCCATTTTACAGGCTATAATATGATGATTTCTTGTTTAAATGATTAATTATTATGAATTTTGAAATTTATCTTGGACTCTCTTTCAAGTCATGTCAGCAGGAAGTAATTAAGACTCTAGCATGCAAACACCCCTGTCTCAGGTGCTGTAGGAAGGAGCAACACCCTGCATAAGTTATCAGTGCACAAGCTGCTCACAGGTTTTTGGAAAAGCAATGCATCAAGGGAAACATATATGCAAGATGAAGTTAAGGCCTAGTGACAAACGCTACATGTTCATTATGGGAAAAACCTACAATGTGAGAATTCTCAGACGAAATCACCCCGTGATCCATTAGTGACAACTTTATAGAGAGGGAACAATTAAGTTTTATGAGAGCAATGAAGTTATTTCACTAGAAAAGGGGTTAAAAGTAATATTTACAAAAGATAAGCAAATAAGAATGGATTATCTGATCAGACAATAGTCTCTAATATCTTCAAATATATGGCATTTCTAGCAATACATGAGATTTGAAAATATATATTCTTTATGTACCATAATGATTTGAATATAGATTGTATTCAAATACATAAGCAGCTAATATAAATCAGAAATAATATATTTATGTTCACATATTTTTAGAAACATCATTTTAATTGGAAAAATAAGTAAATGGTCTATTTTTCATCAGATACAATGTATACAATGTAGGCATCGAATGCCCATGTTTAAATACAACTAGGTACTCAACTTACACTGGTAAATTATGGATTGTTTAATGTGTTATTTGCTAAAACACTCAAATATCTTATATGCATAGACAAATGCCTATAATGTATGTCAATAGAATATTTGTCCTAAGTAATAATATGTAAAGTCAATAATACTCAAAATTGAAATACGATGTTATGATTATGGTTGTTGTTAACAGCACATACATATCATTTATTAACAAGAAAATGAGCAGAATCCAGAATAGGTCAAACATGAAAGTTCATCAAATTAGAGGCTGCTAAATATTCAAGAAATTGTTTTCCAAACACTGATGTTGCAAAGGTTTTCAAGGAAAATAGATCCGCTTTCAAGAGAAGTTCTGATGTGATACTATACAGTAAGATGACTCTGGATTACAATAACGTACTTTGCATTTCAAGAAGCTAGAAAGATTGTGAAAGTTTTTGCCTTAAAGAAATGACAAGCATTTGAGGACAGATAGGTAGATATAGATACATTCATATATATGTATATGTGTATCCTTATATAGAAAGAGATATACATATATCTATATATATTTAACCTGATTTAAACATTTCACAATATATACATGTATCAAAACATCAATTACTCCATGAATATATACAATTTTTGCTTTCATGTAACATCTGAAAATCTATTTTAAAAATTAAATTGTGTTTAAAAATGAGTTAAGGGCTGGGATATAGCTCAGTTGGTAGAGTGCTTGCCCTGCAAGCACAAAGCCCTGGGTTCAATCCCTAGCACCACATAAAAAAAAATGAGTTAAGAAGTGAGCATCTTTGCCAATAGTCATGGAAGTGTCAATGAGAATCTACTTGAACTATTAAAAAGATAGTAAAGTAAAGGAACCAATACAAATGAACCATAAACAATGGTGAGCCAACTATAGCTGCTGACTCCCTTTTTTGAACCCAGTTCTGGAACCACAGCAGAAACCAAAAGGGTGCTGATGGACCTTAAAAGCCATTGTAAAGATCCTCCCAGTCCTGTAGAGGACAAAATCGTTAAGGTAGGAGGTGACAGCCCAGGGCAAAGGAAGAAGCCTTTCCATGATCATGACTGAAGGAGGTCAAGGTGGAAGCAGCTTTACTGTCTATTGGTGCTCCTTCAGTCTTCAAGCAAGGGTCTGGTCAGATCCTGCCCACTCCCCAGGACCAGCCCAGGACACCAGCCAGGGTCACCCAGGGAAGAAGAGAAGGGCAGAGCTGGAGTACAGCCATGTGGCAAGAAATCATTTTAACTGCATGCAGACTCACTACCTCTGGGGCATTCTGACTGTTCCTTTTCTAATTTCTCCACATGATAGGTAACTACTGCAGAGAAATTTCTTTTTTCTGAAAAGATTGGAGGTAGAGCTTTCCAGAGGGACTACATGGTAGGCCAAATGGAAATATTGTGCATGAAATTTATAATAGTCTGAAAAAGGAAGGTGTTTAACTGAATAGCAGAATGGAAACAAATTTGAATTAATGAATTAAAAGGTCAGGTCAAGGAAAAGAAACATAAAATTTAAAAGAAAAGAATAAAGGATATGTGAAGGAAAAATCAAGGGTTACCATCTGTTTATTAGAGACAAAATAAATGAGGAAAAGGAAATTTTGAACAAATTGACCAATAAATATTCTGAATAAAGGAAAAAAATTAAAGACTGGTTATGAAAAGTGGTATAATTGGAAAAAAAATGTAGAGAATGTTGAGAGAATGTTAAGGATATCAATTCAAGAAAACTTTCCCAAATACTTCATACACGAAAATAACCAGTAGAGTGTGTATGCACAGAGAAGATTTAATTGTAAGGAATTGACTCATATGATTATGGAGGCCAGCGAATCCAAAATTTATAGGATAGGTCCGCAGCCTGGGAGTCCAGAGAAGAGCCTAGCCTGCCACTCAGAAGAGGCTGTCTGCTTCAGAATTCCCTCCTGCTTAAGGAAAGTCAGCCTTTTATTCTATTCAGACCTTAAACCGATGGTAGGAGGTCCACTACCTTCATGGAGGACAATCTGCTTCACTCTAAATCTGCCAACTGAATACTAATCTCCACCCAAAATACCCTCACAGAAGAAGTCAAAATAACATTTAGCCACATATCTAGGCACTTTAGTCCAGCCAAGCAGATGCTTCAAATTAACCTTTACACACACACACATACAAACACACACACACACACACACACACAAACAGAAAAATTAACTTTCTTATCATTTATTTTGATAGCAAATCAACATCTATAGAAAACAGTTTTAAAGTGATAAAGGGGAAAATTATGAATACAGAATTAGATGACAAATAATTTTATTTAAATAAAATGATAAAATAAGGATATCATCAGCTATAGCTTTCTGAAAAGTCTACAACAGGAAAACATTTTTAGAAAACTCTAAGAATATGAAGTGTGACTAAAAGAAATGAATTTTTGAAAACTGCATGAGTTAAAGGGGAAATAGAAATGAAATAATAATTTTTAATTATAATATTGACTAAAAATCAAGACAAAACAGTATGTATGCGTGGTCATCCACAAAAACTGCTAAACTGATGTTATCTAATAGAAATATAATGCAAACCACAAATGTGAGCTATATAGGAATTTAAAGTTGCTTAGTATTCATATTGGAAATAGCAAATGAAAAGGTGAAATTTATTTTCAAAATATATTCAAATATCTATCCAATAATATATCCATTAAATTTATCCAATATTGCAGATAGCCTAAATGATTGCCATTTTAAGCATGTAATTAGTGTAAGCAATGATTAATGAGATATTATTTTTCCATCTTTTATTAAGTCTGAAATCTGGCTTATTTTACATTTACTCTCAATTTGAACTACGTACATTTCAATTACTCATCAGTCACATGTGGCTGGTGGCTACCATGTTGGTAGAATGTAGCTCTAGATAACACCAGCATGGTGGATGGTAACCCTGAGGGTGTCTAGCATCCCACAACAACTTGTGACTTTGCTCAGTGTAGGTCACCAAAAGATGCAGGGCTGGGATTTAATGATTGACAAGAGGACTGGTAGAGAGAAGTTCCAAGCAGAGAAATTTTTTCAGTTTATACCAAAATGTATATTGAGTATACATTTCTGGCTATGGCCACAATGCAATGCTGCTTAGGAAATTTAGAGCTCTAACCATATTTAGAAAAATGTGTGCACATTGTTACAAAACTGGCACTAAAATCAGGAAATAATTTAGAAAGGTATTTCTTTCATCATCTACAGCTGTAGTTTTCTTGATCCACAGACCTTATCTCTCAACTCATTTTGCACATGGCACATTGAATGCATAATTAATAATCCAGATATGCATCTAGGAGAAAATAATAGCTTTAATTCTAAGCCGTCATTCTTCTAAAAGAAAAAGTGCCTTCCTGAATCCTGATGAGTCATCATCCTCTGAAAATAAGCACCATACCTTTTTTTCAAAATGAATCTCATTCTCACTAATGGCTCAAAAACCTTCAACCATGTCTTCAAAATTTTTAAATCAAGGTGTTTCCAGACTCCATGTAGCCCCTTGACTTGGGCTAATAATGCTGTTTTCCCTTTTTTTCATGTCACTTATGCTTTACAGGTGACTTTGAGATCCTTTTATTAGTCAGTGGTCAAAAAAAATGCCTCAGAAACATGTTAGTGAACTGAGTGGCAGTTGGTCTACTTAGTGCTTAAGGGACACACAGTGCAGGATTGATCATAAGCAACGAAATGTTTTAAAGTGTAACACACAAAGAATGAAATATAATGTACAAAGTGTCCCTCATTTGCCTTTCTGATGTGGTCCCAGAAGGGTTTCCAGAAACCCTTGTACCTACCACACTCCAGTTCCTTACTCAAAGGACCTGCGAGTCTCTCACACATTGTTTCCTCATCGGGCTTCATTTCATTACATAGCTCCTCTTTAGGGTTCAACTGCCCAACAGTGGGCAAGGCCATATTCTCTGAGAAAACACCTATCTTGCCACAGTGCTTTGGCAACACTGGAAACTAAGGGCATCCTCTTCCATCTCCTCATACTTACGCCCCAGCACCCTGAAAAGCCTAAAAAGTATTCATTTCTAAATATTCATAGAAGAAACAGGATCTCTTAATAATTCAATGCATCCCAATGCTTTTTTTTTTTTTGAGCAAAAAAGTATTTTTCACTGTAAGATGTGTTAAGTTTCATTATGGAAGGTAGTTGCTACTGTTAAGGTTGATAGTTACCAAGTCATTGGTGCACCAGTGCTGTGTCTCCATCAAATAGCGACATCTCTGGTGACGTACATACACCTGTGTGTATAAAGTTAGTTAGATTTGCAACCCTTGTTTTTAGTGACATAAGAAAACCCACATTTACATACCTTTAGGTATTTTATCTTACCTTAAAAATTGTGTGGAATGATGTCATTGATAATTGTAATTTAAATTGCTCCATTTCAATACAGTGATGCAGTACACTGAATTGCTCCAATTTAGTGCTTTGGGTTTTGCTCTTTATCCTGCTGCTGTTTATTTCAATTACTGACACAATTCTCCAGGATAAAGCACTAATTTATTCAGTTGTGTGTGTGCTGCTTCCTGGTTCTTATTTGATGTGAGGACCACAGTAAGCCTTCCTTTGTGGTCCTCTACCCCTGAGAATCTATGTTGACTACCAGGACCTGTGATCTCTCTCAAAGGGAAAAGTACGCATCAGCAATGCAGAAGAACTCACCTGGTAAGAGATGCGGCTTATCATTTAGTGAGCTCAAGAGCTCTATGTGCACATCTCCCTCATTAAACGCCTTGCTCAGTCTTCAGAATCTGTGGATTCGGGATCTGCTGGTAGCCTTTTTGAGAGAAGGAAATGCAATTATGATGAAAATAAAAGGGAAATACGCAAAAGAGAAACAGTCAATCAGTTTGAGGATCCGATATCCAGCCACCTGAGACCCTGGCAGCCAGGCTGAGATTTCCTCCTCCCTCTCTCGGCTGACACCACTTTCCTCTTGACACCTGTGCCACCCTCCCTTCTCCTCCTGAGAGAGGCACAGCGCCCTGACTTCCTGCAGGGATGCGAAGGCAGGTGCATTGGCTAACACAGCTGCTTCTCCTGAGTCAAGGCCTGTTCTGGGTACTGGACACACACCTCGGGAGATCTCTTAGTTTCTTTAATTTGCAAGTGTCAGCTATTTATTTACTGAGTTTCTCTCCCCAGTCTTAAAAAAAAAAAAAAAAAAAAAAGAAAGAAGTGACACCACACACAGAAGACCGGTGTTTGAATGATCCTCACTCTCTTGACGTGGGCCACCTTAGCACAGAGGCAATGCAGCTGGTCACATCAGGAAAGGGTGCCGCACAGCATCTCTCTCTAAGCCATGACCCCTGGTTCAGGCCTTTGAACAAGAAGCACGGCATGCTGGTGATCTTGCCAAAGCATCAGGACACCAGAGGTCTTCAAATGAGGACAACTTAGTACCAGACAGGGAGCAGCCCGAAAAATAGTTTCTGCATTTACCTGTGTTTCAGGTAGACTATCTCATTTTAATTTGTCATCACAAAATTAAATTGCTACAGCCAAATACAGTTGATTTTCAACTAAGACACAGATGCCATTGTTTGGCAATGAAAACTTAAATAAGTGCAGGAGGGATTTACTTTCTCAAGCCCAGGACAGTGTCTGTACATATTTCCAATAGAAACAGCAAAAACAGCAAAATTATTTATTTTGACATTTTTGAAGTATACTTGAAGTGAAGTAGAATTGTACACATGAAACCAAAGTAGAGATTTCTACACTCTTCAGAATGCTACACTTTTCAAGCAAAGGTAAGCAGAAACAAAAATAGAATGCATCCAGCTATTTCAAAAGTTTTACAAATGCTTTTCTGTGCTATGTAGTTCCACTAAAACTATATTTGAAATTTCTTGTACTTTTTTGCATTTTTAATAATTCATTGTCTGTCTTTTATTAACCAACCTACCTGATTTAAAAATCTCTCTGAACATTATTGCGAAGATGCTGTGTCTCTTTCACATCAATGTATTCACAAAATGGATTTATTTCAAATTTGTCCCCCAGAATGCATCAAATGCAAAGAGAATATTAGTTTAAATAAACATTTGTGAACACTTGATAAACTCTTTTTCAGTGTCATGTAACCATGTAACATCTCTAAGTTAGCTATTGCAGTTATTATTTCTCACTTTATCCAGCTTCTCATATATTATTCTGAATATACACTCTTAGAAACTGAATTCCTATACTCTAGAGAATAAGCATGTTTTTTATTATATACATTTGGAATGGCAATTTTGCAAGCACATAATTATGTGTGTTTTAACTACTTCAGTTCATATTGTAAAAAATATGATACAAAGAGAAGAGTGTATAAATACACAGGTGTATCTTCAAAGAAAACATCCATGTTACCAGCACCCAGGCAAAGGAATGAAATGTCGATAGTGACTTAGAAAATCTTCTTCTGTCTGTATTTCTCTCTCTCTTCTCTGTATTCTTCATTCACTGTCTCTCATACATAATTTTATGATCATAAGATTGTAACACACAAAAAATAGATGGGTAGCAAACATTGGCATAGGCTTTAAGCTGCTTTGACATGTGTGAAGTACAAATCTGCAATTTGAAAGCACTGATATCAGAAACAATATCTCATAGGGGGAAATAGTACTTTACAGTTCATAAATATAAAGTGTGTGAACACTAAGTATCTACCAGGCACACCATGACTAGTGAGGTCAGTGAGGCTATGGATTGGAATTCTGAGAATACATTGTTTTCCCAATTTGATTTCTCAAGGTTATTCTCAGAATTCTCATGCAAATGATTTGAAATAAGTAGAGCAAATTAAACTCTAAATGGTTAATTCACGTCCAAGTTCAAAAAACAGACAAAGGAAGCAATCAAGAATGTGAAGAGAGAGCCCAGAGAATAGGAGAAAACCTTTTGCCACATGCACATCAGATACAGCATTAATCTCCAGGACATAAAAAGAACTAAAAACTCTTAATGCCAAAAAAAATAAATAAATAACCCAATCAATAAGTGGGCAAAAGAACTGAACAGCACTTCACAGAAGAAGTACAAATGGTTAACAAATATATGAAACAATGTTCAACATCACTACAAATTAGAGAACTGCAAATTAAAACTATAGTGAGATTCCATTTCACTCCAGTCAGAATAACAATTATCAAGGATATTAGTAAAAATAAATGCTGGCAAGGATGTGGGTAAAAGGTACACTCAATACATTGCTGGTGGGATGGCAAAATTGGTGCGACCACTGTGGAAAGCAGTATGACTGAGTTTTCCTCAGAAAACTAGGAATTTAACCACATGTGACCCAGTTATCCCACTCCTCAGTTTATACACAAAGGACTTAAAATCAACATACTACAGTGATACAGCCACATCAATGTTTATAGCGGTTCAATTCACAATAGCTAAACCATGGAACCAACCTAGGTGCCCTTCAACAGATGAATGGATAAAAAAAACCCAAAAACTGTGGTGTATATACACAATGGAATATTACCCATAAAGAAGAATGAAATCATGACATTTGCCAGTAAATGTATGGAACTAAATACTATCATCCTAACTGAAATAAGCCAAACCAAAAAACCAAAGACAAAATGTTCTGATAGGTGGATACTAAAACAAAATAAAGATGTGGAGGGAAGTATAGAATTTCATCAGATTAGATAAAGGGGAATGAAGGGAAGAAGACAGGCTAGGAATAGGAAAGACAGTAGAATGAATTGAACACACCTTTCCTATGTTCATATATGAATAAATGACCGGTGAAATTTCACTTCATGTACAACTGCAGGAATAGGATCCTAATTAGAATAAATTATACTCCATGTATGTATAATATGTCAAAATACACTCTATTGTCATGTATACCTAGAAAGAACAAATTAAAAAAAATTAAATAAAAATTTTTAAATGTAAAAAACTCAGTTTTACAATATTAGGTAAATGGGATCCACTGAATTACCAAATATGTCTTTAGTGATCTCCAACTCTATGATCCCTGAGTGACACCAGGAGGCAAACTCAGTAAGAAGTCAGAGAAGAGCCACACACTGGCAGTTCTTCAAGATCTCACTTTTTATTTAGCAGTCTAAACTCCACATTGTATAAAGATCATATAAAATTGAACTAAAATTTAAAAGTTCTACACATTTTTTAAAAATCATTAAATATTAAAAATATGAACAAGATTCCCCAATATTTCTATTCCCTAACTCAAGTCTGAAGAGTTTTCACAGTGTCCACAATTATCTTTTACTGTCAAATAAACAGGAATATTACTAACTCTTTCAATTGCACTTCTATAATTAAAAATGAGCAGGAAATTTCATCAACATCATTGTACGTGAGGTCACTGCAGAGAAGAGGATCTTCATTCTGGAGTCATGGCTGCCCTGCCACATGACCAGACATGTGCTGTTTTATGGTGAGTCCCCCTGGGTAAGGCTGCCCAGAGACCACTCTCACCTCTGACATTTCCAGCACAATGAGGAGCTTTCACAGTGGGTTCTGAAAACCCTAAACCCAGTATGAGAACTAAGATATGATCATGACGAGTTCAAACAACATGGAGGAGAATACGATTAACACTGAAACCTCAACGTACCATACTTTAAGGGGCACTTACGGTGTCACAGAGGAATTATCCAAGTGACTATGACTGTTAACCAAGTGCAATATGAGAAGCTCAAACCCTAATTTTGCTCTTTCTGCAAAAACAAAAAGTGGGACTATAAAATTCACTTCATGATGCAGAACATAGCATTTTATAGAAGAAGCCCAATTGAAGGCACAGATACATAATTCACATTATTCAAGACAGAAGAAATGTATTACAACTGAGCTACACAAAAGAACATATGATGTATTTAAGGGTAATAAGTAGCTAACAGTGGACTCTTTCATGGCATGTCAAGGAAAAGGGTAACACAGAAAATCAGACAATACATTTGGGTATTTATTTTCAGTGAATATTTTGAACTTATGGCTGTATGAAAGAATACAGGGGGATTATCTGCAAAGGCTGTGAGAAGCTTCAATAACTCTCACCGTGTAAAGCAAGAAAACATAAGATATTCTAGGCAGCTTTTCCACTGCTGTAACCAGAAGACTTGGCAAGAACAATTTTAGAGGAAGAAAATTTTATTTTGTGGCTCATGATTTCAGAGCCTCAGTCTATAGACAGCTGGCTCCATTTCTCATGGCTCGAGGTGAGGCAGGACATCATGGAGGAAGAGCTTGGCAGAGGGAAGCAGCTCACATGATGATCAGGAAACAGAGGGAGACTCCACTCACCAGATACAAAATAGATACCTCAAAGCCAGGTCCCCAGTGACCCACCTCCTCCAGCCACAGCCTGCCCACCTTTGGTTACCACTCTGTTAATCCCATCAGGGGACTAATTCACTGGTTGGGTTAAAGCTCTCATAACCCACAGACTATTTCCTCCACTATGACTGCTGTTTTTTTTTAAATCAATTATTAATGGGAATATGTAGGAATACCTAAAACAATGTGGTTTGCATCACAGGAAGAAGCATAATTATGGAACAGGCAGACCTGCTCCTCTCAGAAGCATAGACAGAACTGTGCTGTGAATTATGCTCTCTGTGAACACCCAGAGTCCAGCACAAGGATATCAGGAAAGCTTGCTAACTGCTGATTGGTTACTGTATCCAGGGCCCGAACATCCAGGGCCTGGGCCCTGGCACTTCCTCTTCCTTTATATGGTATGGTCACGAGCCCAGCATGGGAGAATCAAAAGAGCTTAACAGATGGTGATTGGCTACTTTATGCTATATAAGCTTTGTAATTCTGGAATAAAATTTAAGTCTGTCTCCAAACCAGCTCCCAGCGTCTGCGCCACGCACCCATCCTCCTTTCTCCAGCAGGACGTTCCAGTTCAACAGGAATATACTGGAAGTAATCCTAACACCAATATACAACACATATACCATAATATCATAACATTGTATGTAACATATATTAATCCCTATGTGAACTAAATAAATTGTGCATCATGTTATATAAACAGAATGTTGTTTAAACATAAATTGGTAGATATGATCAGAAAATTTGGCTGATATTTGCCTTGCCTCTTTGTGAAACTTACCCATGCCATATGATTTTTTGGTCAGTATTATAAACAGAAGAACTATAGGTCACTGGAAATTACCAACACAATCTGAGTCGATAATTGAATATGCTCAACACCATGCGACTTCCTCTTGTGTTATTTGGAGGATTTCACCACTCTCAGGGCTCCTGGACCTGCTGAGGGTCTTAGTGAAATAATTTGCACTCGTGTCCTTGCTGGGCAGTTTCCACTTCATCAGCCCAGGAAGCAGATGGCACCTCATTTTCTGCCTAAGTCAGACGTGCCTCTGTCCATGGCTTTATTAAACAGAATCCAATACAATTCCACACAAGTAGACTTTCACATGCATCCGATCCCTGGTCCATTCAAAACTATCTTTTGTCCCAACAAATCCTGGACTTTCAGCTTCAGGTCAGCATCAGAACAGCCATTAGGGGATGCATGTTAAGCTTATGAATTTCTCATTCATTACCTCCCACTGTGAGGCGAGGAGGACACAGGAACCTCCTGAGGAATGTCCCAGGTTTCATGAAGGACATAATATAAACCACAGAAAGCCTTCCTTTTAAAGGACAAGAATGGGTCAAAATGTACCACCATAGCTCCTGTGGATCTGTCCCCAGCCCTATTCCTCAAGCCATCCATCAGTCTCCCTGCACAGATGAAGGTGCCAGGCTGATGGCCTTGACCTTCAGGAGAGGCTGCACTTGCAGCCTCAGTCTTCCCTCCAATAGCAAAGACAGCTTTGGTCATTCATAGGGAGCTGAGACTCCAGATGCTCAGTGGCCAGGATGGCGTGTTGGAGGCCGTCCTCCTGCCTGTCCCCAGCTGATGAGCATCCCCTCCAGGGGCCCTGACAGGTGTGAGCAGCACCTTCCTCCCAGGACCACCATGAGCATCCCAAGACTATCTTGTCAAGACCATCAGTTGCGACCTTCCTTTCCTGTCCACACAGGAGGGCTTGGGCTCTGAGGGTGGCCATAGACACCTTCAGTGTTAAGGAAGCACCAACAGATTATGCAGGTCTTAAAAGGTTGTGAACACTCTCAAAAGATAAGGCAAAATTTATTGATTCAGGGAAAATTCCCAGAGGAAAACTCATTCATGTATTACCGTGATTTATACTTACCCCGGGGGCACTTATCCTTCCAGCAGGAATCCTGCAATTACAAACTGCTGTGATATTTGTCTTTGACATTACCTGGCATGATGAATTGCTCTCCTTTGGACCTGGAAGACAATGCGAAAGAATCCTCAACTCGCTGGTCATAGAATCGCCCTTGCCTTCCCCCAGCTGTCCAAAGTGGAGTCTCCACACACTCCATGCCTTCCTCCTGTCCCTGTGTTATCTTGCATATGGTTGTGGTTGGAGAGTGTCTCCTGAGGGTTCATGTGCTAAAATCAACCCCTGTTGTTGGGTAAGGGTCTGGAAATGATCTGACTGCAGTGTTTGGAAGTGGAAACTTCTGAAGGTGACCAGGGTTACATAAGGTCATTGGCTGGAGCTCCACCACTGAATTACTAGTGGCTTAGAAAGAAGAGGGAGGGAGACAGGAAGACACACAGGTACCTTCCCTGCCTCTTGTCATGTGAGGTCCTACCCCACCTGGGGACTTCACCAGCAGGAAGGCCATCACCAGATGCAGCCCCTGCACCTTGGGCCTTCAAAACTGTGAGCCCAAATCAAACTCTTTTCTTTAAAACTTACCCAGTCTGCGGCATTTTGATATTAGCAACAGGAAAAAAGTAAGACAAATGTCAAGTGGAAATATCAACATAGAACCTTAAGGATAAAACCACCTGGATTTCTAAGGAAGACCCAGTGGGACTGTTCAGTTCAGTCAAAGGGTGAAAGAGCATTTGAGGTCAATGCCACAAAAGACCCCATCCTGATATT
>JAJEJO010049387.1:0-12025 GCA_020662805.1 Glaucomys volans | reverse complement strand
CTGCCAGGACAAAGAGGATGAGTGAGAGACACACAGGGTCAGCAGCAACGGAGCCAATATTTAGGCATTTATGGACATCTAATTTAATTTCTGCCCAAATTAGCCAACTGTCAATGCAAAGTTTCAGTACTCTTTAATCATTACACACACGCTAGTCTGTAGTATCATCAGTGCTTCTCTTTGCTCCTCCCCTCTCCAGTCTCCCTCAGTCTCCCTCAGTCTCCTTGGCATTTTCCCCATCCTCCTCCCAGGCTCTTTTCCTTGCTGTGCTCCTTCTCCCATTGCTCATCTGCTCAACCCTGGGGTCCACCTCTGCTTCACAGCAGGTACAGTGACTCCATTCTCTCCACCCTGGCATCCCCACCATGCCTACCCTAGCTCTGCAGCGAGGCTGCTCTGTTCTCACCTCAACAATCTCATCTTCCTCAGCCCGGGGAGGCTTTTCTAGGATCTGCTGGATGTCTCCATTCTCTGGTGGTTTACGCTTGGGCGAGTCATGACAAGCCTCATATTCTTCATGATTGACCTGATGCAGAAGGTGAGAGAGATTTCTGGAGAGCTGGTGATCCTCCTCCCGAGGAGGATCCGTGAGCACAGGGTCATCATCTTTGTCATCTCTCTGATTGTCGAAAAAAGCCTTCCTATCGGTCAGTGGATCATCTGGTTCCCTGAAGGTCAGGTTTATATTCTCCTGTGGGCTCTCGTCCATGCTCTGGGCCTCTTCACTCAGAGCCCAGTTACCTACTGGGTCTTCACCATCAAAGCCCAGAGCAGCATCCAAGTCCTGGGTGATGGCTTCTTGGCCAAGGTTCTCTGGGTTCTCCTGCATTTGATTTCTTCTCTCCATGGGTCCACTTACACTTTTGGTTCCCCTTGCCCCTTGGATGGGAGGGAGGGAGTGGCAGGAAGAACCCTCAGGAGTCATGTCTTCACGGCAAATGATCACCTTTTCACAGTCTGTGCCATCTTCATGGGCGAAATAGCCTACAGAGAGGCTCTCATGGGATTGGGATTCCGAAATGCTGTCCTCCACATCAGGGCTGTTGATACCAGACGTTGAGTCTGCCATGGAGTCCAATGGCTCAAATGGCCAGTCTCCCTCAACAGTGAAAACTCTAAAGAAAACATTAGTAGGAAATATTGGGAAGAGAGTCCTGAACTGTAGCAAATTATACCCATTCCTACTTCCATTCACAACTGTCCCCCTCAGGCAGAAGTGCCTTCTGCACTCTCCAGTCAAGGGGAGAAGAGGCAGTTCTTTATCTTTAAAGCTTACTCTTCTCTATGCTGACCCTCTGCAGGGAACATGTCCACCTGATACCTCTCATGCTTTGTCTAATTACTACAATTGGAAGAACTGCCCATCAGAACAGATACTATTCTCCTGTATTTAAAGAATCCAGGAAAGTGGGAAGATGAATACAGTTACCCCTATGCCACCATCCAGGGGAAACAATAATCATCAGGAAAAGAGTTTAGTGCATTTCATTATATTCTCTTTTCCTATGCATCTACATATATGTATGAGTTGTACATGTATCACATATCATTTATGAGTGAATCTCAGATCAAAGAAAGTGAGATGATTAAATTTTATGGCACTGCCTGCAGGAAACACAAATGTGATTCTTGTTTAATTCCAAACTCCTTTCGCATTAACTCTTTCTTTAGCTCCTATTAATGCCAGTTAACATACAGGATCAAGGACTCATAGACATTTATGACCCTTAAAAATGGTCCTATTAATGGTAGTGAACACCCTTATCCACAAAATTCTCCTATACTTATACAGTCCTACAGTTTGTATTATTGGATCAAAGATTAAACGAGTTATGATAATTGATACTAAATTACTTTCTACAATGAATACAGCTATTTAAATGCCCATCCTCCCATCATCTGTTGGCATCTACAGCCCAGCATTTCCCTGAGGCTCCAACAAGTCACCAGGGCAGAGCATACACACACAATGGCTTTCCCTGAGGTCTCACTCTTCCCCTCCTCGCTCTCTCTCCCTCTCACTCACTCCCTCTCTCCCTCTCTCCCTCTGTCTCTCACTCTCCATCAAACACACACACACCAGACTCTCTCTCACCTGGCTCTTGTGACTGCCTGTGGGAAAGACATGCTGCCAACTCCTGAGGAATTGATGGGATAGCTGAAGTCCTTCAGATCCTGACTCCAGCAGCTACCAAGTGCAACTGTCAGAAGTCTGTGTTCTAACAGAGACTGTTGGCTACAGGGGCTGCAGAGGGACACACTTGATCCCAAAGTGTGGAAGGAATAGAAACCAAAGAAACATGCTCTTGCTTTATTCATTTTGTGTCATTGTAAGCAAAGTATATGACAATAACAACTTAGAAATGTTTTTGGGGGGCCTCACAATTTCAGAGGTCATAGAAAACTGGCTCCCTGGCTATGGGTCCAAGGTGTGGCAGCCCATCATGGGGGAAGGGCCCAGAGGAGGAGACATGTCAACAGATGGGGGTCAGGACACAGAAGCAGGAAGGGGCAACAGGAAGAACATTTCTAGGCCCAACCCCCAGCTTCCACAGCTGCCAATCATGTCCCACCTTCCTACAATTACTACTAATTCAAACTAGAATGGACTCATGAGGTTTCAGCTCTCACAATCTACTCCTTTGACCTCTGAATATTCTTCCATTAACAGGAGCTGCTGAAAGACACCTCACGTCCAATACATGACATCCTCCCCATCTCTCCTAAATAGCTCATATCCCTCCCCCAGAGAAAGTTTCATTCCTTTGATCTCCAAGTGTCTCAAAGTCTCAATAGCTCTGGCACTGCCCAAAATCCAGTTCAAGTCCAAGTCTCCTCTGAGACGCAAGATACACTCTTGCTAATGATGTCCTGTAAAATCAAACACAAGTTTCATATATTCTATAATAGTTGCACACAGTAATCATTCCCATTTCAAAATGAGGACTAGGGCACAGAAGAAGAACTGGAGCCAAAATAAGACCAAGTCCGAACTGGGCAAAGTGGCCCTCTGGTCCATCTACAGGGTCCAGGACAATTGATTGTGAGGTGGTATTTCCTTCAGGCTGAGTTGCTATGCTCATGGACTCTGTTTTATGTTGTCAGTCTCTGCAGTCCCCAGCGTGGCTCAGGTGACAGTCCATGTTACTGGCGTCTTTTAATTCCATGGGTCTCTGTCCCAGTATCAGCTTCACCTTTGAAACGTTAGCATTGGTATCTTGGGAGCAGCCCACAGGGATTTTGACCCGCACATTTGCCTGGCCTGCAGGAAGTCCTTTGAAATCTGTTGGAAGCCTCAGTGACCCCTTATATATTTGTCAAAAAAGAGGCATGGGCTTAATCAAACCTGGAAGCACGCGCGTGCATGCGCGCGCGCGCACACACACACACACACACACACATGCACACACACAAATGCTCACATTTTACAAAACATTAGAATAAAGCCAAGAATTGGTATCTGACCTAGGAGAACCTCAGGTCATTGGAATTCATCAGTTTCATAAGATCTTTCCAAGTATTTGTCTCTGTTAACCAGTCAATAAACTATTTTGTGATGCGTACCATGACTCTCATCCATTTCTCACTCAGGACAGGAATTTAATGTCCATTTATGTTCAAAAAGATTGTTGAAGGTGACAGGGTTTCAGAATTTCAATGATATGATGCAAGGCATACGCATAGGTGGGGTTGAGGAGAAGCACCTCCTGTCCAAGAGATGCACCCTGGCAAGTGCCCCCATGCTTTCTCAGATGCCATGAGTGACCTTGGTCCCTTTAGTATGTGCAGGGTCTTGTACTCACTTCCACAGGCCCACTTTTCATGGTGGATTCTTTTATCCTCAAAGAAACCTATGAGCTAACTCTCTTTGTTTGCCCCTTTTTGCAGAAGAACATATACCAGGTGCAGTCAGATAACTGGATCACATTCCCACATCATAACCCGGGACCCCTGGATACAAGGAATCTTTCTTCAGAGCTCCAACCCCTTAACCTCCATATGCCCTGGGCTGGGGAGCCACTACCTCCTGGAAGATTGAAGGGAGAGCCAATCCAGTCCTCAATCAATCCCATATGCTGGTTCCTTGGAAGAAACCCCCTTGTGGGGAACTTAACACTCCATGGGAGAAGCAAGATTAGTAGGTGGTCCATGGGGCTGGCCCTGAACAATGGGGTCCACATTTAGAGCTGGTGTAAAGGAAGAGTTAAATAAGTATGAAGCATCCTCTGTGGTACAGTGAGATCTGAAATCCTCTCCTTTGGGTTATCATGAAACTTTTGAACCTTCCTTCCAGAACAGTGGGGCCTTGAAGACACTTCATCAGTGTCCTTCCTTCAGTACGCATGGAATAGAGCTGTGCATTGTACTGTTACCCATGAAATGGAGCACTGTGACCAGAATACAAACACTGGAGAAGGAAAGAATGCTTTTCCAGCCTAATCCACGTAGGTCTAGAGTGATCCTGAAGACAGGGAAGCTTCAAAGGGAGACATCCAAGGGAAGGGAAAGAGGATGGAAATAGGAAAGTTGGGAGAAGGAATCAGACATAAAATTTCCATGTTCATATAGGAATACACACCCAGTGAAACTCCACATCATGGACAAACACAAGAATGGGATCCTAAGTTAAAATGTAATACTCCATGTATGTATCATAGGTCAAAATATACTCTACTGCAAAGTATATGTAAATAAACAAATACAAAAAAAATTGTCCTTTTCAATGACTAGTGTTCCTAAACTGTACACCCACAAGCGAAAGAATGAGGGTGAACTGCTTCACACACGTACCCAAGATTTAAGGCCATGATCCACAGACCCAAAGGGAAAAAAACCAAAAACCTCAGAAGAAAACATTGGAGGAAATCTTTGTCAACTTAAGCAAAGCTCTCTTAGATACAGCATCAAAAGCACAGCAGTAAAAGTAGGTAAATTAGATTTCATCGAAATGCAAACTTTTGCTGAAAGACCCACCATCAGTAACCTTAAATCTCAATAATAGATGACTCCATTTAAAATGGGCTAAGAACTAGAATCGAAAGTTCTCCAAAGAAGACACACAGAATGATCAAGTCTATGAAAAGATGCTCAGTATCATTAGTCATCAACAGCAAATCAAGAATGTAATGGATCCCACCTTATAACCACTAGCATGGCTGCATCAAATAGATGAATAATAGCAAGTATCACTGAAGATGTGGAGAAGTCAAATCCTTGTGCACTGGCAGTGTGGACAGAGAATGATGCAACCACATGGAAAGAGAGAATGGCAGTTCATCAAACCGCATGACCCAACACCACCACTCCTAGACATGCACTCTAGAAAACTGGAGACTTATGTCTGCACACAAACCTGGACATGAATGTTCATCAAAAGTTACTCGTAATAGCCCCAAAGGGGAAACAACCCCAATGTCCATCAGTGGAAGAAGGGGTAAATAGCACATGGCAGATCTACACAGTGGAACATTACTCAGTCACGAAAAGGAAAGGAGTCCTGATTCATGACACAACAAATATGATCCTTGAAAACATGATCTCAGTGAAAGAAGCCAGTCCCAAAAGATCACGTGTCAAATTCTCTCTATAATAGGAAACATTCAGAATGTGCAAATATACACAGAAAGAAAGTAAATGAGTAGCTGTTTTGGAAATACAGACCACTCTCAACAGATTCAGAGTTTCTTTCTGGGGTGATGAACATGTTCTAGAGTTACCGATTGGTGGTGGTTTCACAGATGGGGGAATATGTAATACACCACAGAACTATACATCATAGACCCTGGTATGAGAATTATATCTCAATAATGCTGCTTAATTAGGAAAATAAAGGTAAATGGATGGAATTGGAGATTATTATCCTAAGTGAAATAAGCAATCCCAAAGAACCAGGGGTCAAATGTTTTCCCTGATGCAGGGAACCAGGGGCCGAATGTTTTCCTAAGCAGATGATGATAATAGAATCCCTGGTTGGGGGGAGGGTGAGAGAGGAATGGAGGATCATTAAATTGTGTAGAGGGAAATAAGAGGGGGAGGGAGTGGGAATATAAAAAATGCTGGAATGAAACATATCATTACCCTACGTACATGTGTGAT
This sequence comes from Glaucomys volans, assembly GCA_020662805.1. Taxonomy (NCBI): domain Eukaryota; kingdom Metazoa; phylum Chordata; class Mammalia; order Rodentia; family Sciuridae; genus Glaucomys; species Glaucomys volans. The sequence continues at coordinate 5,929 of JAJEJO010049387.1, read as the reverse complement.
TAACAAGAATGATGTGAATGTACATCATGCACAGCCATAGAAATGAAAATTTATACCCCATATGTGTAGAATGAATCAAAATGAAGCCTGTAAAAATAAAAAAATTTAATAATAAAAAAGAATGCAGAAGACAATAAAAAAAGAAGTGACCCACTATTCCATTAGAAAATAACCATTTTACTATGCCCTAATAATTATAATGGCAAATACAATAAAATCAGCAAATAGTACCATAAAAAAGAAATACAGAGACAACCTCAAGAAAAATTGAACTTTATTCATTTTTACCATTATAATGAGGTCTCTAATTTGTAAGTTAAAATAATATGATGGTTAATTTGATGTGTGCACTCGATGGGCTATCAGGTTGGAGATATTTGGTTAAGCATCACTCTGTGTCTGTGTCTGTGAGGACCTTTCTGGATGAGATTAATATTTGTAGCAGTAAGCCAGGTACTGTGGTGCCAGCCAGTAATCCCGGTGGCTTGGGAGGCTGAAGGAGGAGGATTGTGATTTCAAAAGTCAGCCTGGGCATTTTAAGGAGGCCCTACACAATTCAGCAAGACTGTCTCTAAATAAAGCATTAAAAAGGGCTGGGGATGTTGCTCACTGGTCAAGGGCCTCTGGGTTCAGCCCCCAGTGCCAAAACAAGCAAACCAATACATACATGTATATATAAATAAATAAATAAACCTTGTCCCTGTAGACCTGGGAAAGCACTTTTTCCTCCCCGGTGTGGGTGGACCTCATCCAAATCCATCGGAGATCTGAATAAAACAAAAGACTCCTCTGCTCAACTGTCTGGGAGCAAGGACTTCAGTCTTCCCCTGCCTCTGGACTTGGACTGGAACTCGTTCCATCGGCTCTCCTGCTTCTCAGGCCTTCCCCCTTTGACTGGAATGTTACCATTGACATTCCTGGGTCTCCAGCATCCTTAACAGTGCATGGAATTTTACAATTCCTTACAAAATTTCTCTCTTTATATGAAAAACCTTTTATCTCTGATGTTTTTATTATTATTGTTGTTGTTTGTACTGGATATTCAACACATTGATGTGTAATATCCAAGCCACTTCCCGATCTCTACTTAAAAAATATATTTTATTTAATCATGGGATCATGCTGAGTTACTTAGGAGGGCCTTGCTAAGTTGCAGAGGATGGCTTTGAACTTGGGATCCTTCTGCCTCACCCTGCTGAGCAGCTGGGATTACAGGTATAAACCACCACACGCAGCCTATAATCTCCTACTTATTCTGTTTCTCTAGAGATTACAGATTACATACAACCCTCCTTCTTTCCTTCCTTCATCAGTCCCTCCCTCCCTCCCTCCCTACCTCCATTCGTCCTTCCTGCCTGCCTGCCTGCCTTTGCAGGATCAAATCTATGACCTTTTACATGCTAAACAAATACTCTACCACTGACTTGTACTCCCAGACCTTCTTTTGTTTCATTTGGAGACATGGTCTTCTATGTTACCCAGGCTGACCTTGAACTTGAGATCATCCTGCTTCAGTCACAAAAGTAGTTGGGTTTACAGGATGCACCTCTGCACCTGGCTTTCTTTCTGAAATTACGATGCAGTTTGGAAGTATAAAAAGAGAAATCCTGAACCAGTCTTTCATGCACAGGAGGCTCAACAATGCTCCTGGGGATTCTTGCCAAAGTGAAGAATCTTACCTTCATTATGGTAACCTGACAGAAAACTCCAGCTGTTGGATATGTGACAAAATTCCTGATCATTTTCAGGTCATGAAATGTAAGGGAAGACTGAGGTGCTGACACAGACAGCAGGAGATTCGTGGGAAAGTACAATTAAGTGCCACTTGGGTTTCCAGTGACATCATAGAGTAGCGCAAGGATATTAGTGGAAGAACTGGGGCAATCCCAGTGCTGTCTTTGTGTTAGCTAATGGTACTACACCAAAGTTCACATTGCGTTCTGCTCATTGTGCTAGGTGTGTAAGATCTCCACCTAGGAGCAGCGGGCTGAGGGATATTTTGATACTCCTCAGTATGCTTGCAACTTCTCTGGAAGTGTAAACTGAGGCCAAGATAAAAAGGAAAATAAAAAAGTATAGATAAAACATAGGCCACTGGTCTCCCATGTCCACATCCCTGAGGAGCACTACTCTCATCTTTATTTTGTGAGTATTTTAATGCTATTTCATATAAATATGCTGCTTTTCTTAGGGGATCAAATATATGGAGGTCGAAATATACTCAATACATCTTCACTTAACGCATTATAGAGGTTCAAGGGATAAACTTCACATGTGGTTCTAACAATAAAAAATGCAGGGAAAAATGCCAGTGTCAATGGAGTTCACATGATCCCTTTTAGGGAAACTTTCACATTCAACCCTCTCAGGCTGACCATGCTGTCTTTACTTCCCTTCCCATACAGGTTACCGAGAACTCTCACCCACAAACCTTCTTGGTCATGTGTTTAGGGGCTTTACCTTTTTAATAAGGAGCCCCTTGAACATAAAGAGCCAGACACAACTTTTTGATATGGTTAAGATAGTGAGATTTCAGTGTGCTCAAGGTCTGTGGAAGGGAGAAAGGAGATGTGGAGGTTGAAATTGAAGAAAGGAAGACCTTTAAGCCTAAGCACTTACAGGCTTCTCAACTGAGCAAGTAAGGTCACCCAGGGTGGCAGTAAAAGCTGGAGTAGAAGGTCCTTTGAGGGAACCTGTGGATGTGTAAGGAAGTTATTGGTGTCCATGGGAGATGAATTGGGAACAAAGGATGAGTCCAGTCATCCTCAAAGAAGATGACCTGCAAGGTCAATTTTTTTTTTTTTAGGTTTTCTTTTTTTTTTGTTTATTATTGATTCATTGAACACAAATGGAGTACAGCTGTTGTTTCACTGGTTGTACACAAAGTAGAGTCACACCATCTGTGCATTCATGCATGTACACAGGGCAATGGTATCTGTCACACATTCTGTTATTATTTTTACCCCCCACCCCACCCCCACCCCTCCCTTCCCTCTATGCTATCTATCCTTCCTCCATTCTTGCCACCCTTCCCCCCCGCATTATGCATCATCATTCATTTATCAGAGAGACCATTCGGCTTTTGGATTTTTGGGATTGGCTGATCTCACTTAGCATAACAGTCTCCAACATCATCTATTTACCTACAAATGCCATAATTTTATTCTTCTTTATGGCTGAGTAAGGTCAATTTTAATGAAGTTTACTGAGGTATTTCAGAACAGTGCAGTGTGTTAAGAGCGGACTTGGTTAAATCAGGATCTGCTGAACCCCTCAGGTTTTGTTAAAATGACTTCAGTGTGGGAAATCGCTGAATGACAGTGGACTGCAAGGTTCTTTCTTAGATATCCCTTGAATGAAGTATTCCTGGAAGAATACAGGAACAGGGCCACCACCAGGAGCCACAGTATTTACCAAGTGCTTTCTTTATCTCATTCAATCAAGAACTACCCTGGTAGGTGTGTAGCACCCTCTCCCTCAATTTATGAAGGAAGGAACCCAGGCTTTAGGGTAGTTAAGTAGAATTCATAACCATCATTTTCCTCTTCTGAAGGCCACTTATGTCAGCTAACTGGCTAGAACCAACCAACATGCCAGGGACTTTGAGAATACCATGCTAGAACCAAGGTGGTTTTGCAGGATCTCCAAAACTGTTCCCTGAATGGCTCAACACTTCTGATTACTTGCCAAGGAGTCACTGCCCTCTGCCACTTGCTCAGGACCCAAAAGTTAAACCAAAACTATCCAGCCATGTGGGAATCACAGGTGTCCTGCTGCCTCCTGACATTGCAGAGAGGAGTTAATGATAAAAGGGGTTAAAATGCATAAATTAATACACAAAATAGGGAGAAATACAGAAAGAAGTGGTATAAAAAGGGAGAGAGAAAAAAAAAGCCTTCTGGTTAGGAAGCATAATGTTCTCTAAAAGGTCCTTACAATCAATTTCAGGCTTCTAGTCAATATAGATACTCTCAACCTGGGCCCAGATGTTGTGATGGAAGAGGAGGAAGACATGGATAACAAGAACACTAATTTTGTTTATTTAAAAACCTTAAAACCATGGTAAACATACAATAGGGGCTATGCTTGATGTGTCAAAAAGCATTCTGTCATGTGTAACTAATTAGAGTAAAATTTAAATTTTTAAAAAATAAGATTTAACATTCATTTATTATTTTGCAGAAGTCCTCATAAACAAGTTATGAGAGAATTTTCTTAACCTGGTAAAATGTATCAAACAAAACCAGTATCAGTTATCACACCTAAAAATGAAATATTAGAAAATTTCCTTTGTAATCAGAAATAAGAATAGAATGGCAGCTAAAAGCACCATAATGCAAAAATAGGTATGTTTATCAATTAGGGGATGATTCAATAAAGTAAGTTTGAAACCACACTGGATGTATTAGTTATAAATTGCTGTAGTATAAACTTCGAATTTTATTTTAATTTGATTTAAAATTTAATAAAATATTTCTTTTATCATGAGTTTCTGCATCATAAATTTGGGGATGGTGGAGCAGGGTTGTCTTAGTGTTTCTGACTAATGGTCTTATGAGATTATAGCGATGGCATTGACTGGGACTGCTGAGAGCTTAACAAGGAGGGAAACCCTCCTCTGGTGCATGGCAGTTAGAAGGAGACCACAGGCCCCCTCCACATGGTTATCTCCATAGGGCCATTGAAAGCCCTTATGACCTGGCAGCCACCTTCCTCCAGATAAGGGAATTCAAGAAAGGAGAGCAATGGGAAAGTCCCAGTGTCTTTTGTCACCTAGTCATGGATGTTGTACATTACTACTCTACTCTCTTCTATTAGAAGAACATCAGTAAGCCTAACTCACTGTAAGCAGAAGAGGAATTAAGTTCCACCTCTTGAAAGCAGAAGAATAGAAGAATATATGGACCACCTGAATTTCAAGACCACCAGATTAGGTAATAGCATGTAGTTATTAACAAATATAGTAAGGGCTGGATATGGTGGTGCACATCTATGGTCCCAGAGACTCAATCAGCTGAGGCAGGAAGATCACAAGTTCTAGTCCAGCCTGGGCGATTTAGCAAGATCCTTATCAACTTAGTGAGACCCTGTTTCAAAATAGAAAATAAAAAAGCCTGGGCATATAGCTCAGTGGTAGAGTGCCCCAGTGTTCAATCCCCAGTACCCCTCCAAGAAAAGTATGATTAGGATTAACATACATGAATATGGAAATATATATATTATATTTAATCAAGATTACACAATGATTATAAATATCATTTATATTAAATGCATACATGCAAACACCCACAAAATAGAACTACAAATTTTTCTATATGTATATTTTGTAAATACATAAACAGAAACCTAGAATATTGTCCAAGGACTCATGAATAATTATCTTTGGTTGCTAGGAATGGGAGTAAAATAGTCAGTGATGTTCTTAATTTTATTGGTACTGTTGGTTTGCTTTTGAAAGAAGAAAGGTATTCATACCCTACTTATATGTAATTTAAAACATATGTATTCATAAATTTGTATATGTGAATACAAAAAAAAATGGAAGGCAGAAGATTTGGAGGAAAAGACTGGTACATAGATTTACATAAAAATTGAGCAAATGTGATTGTGCTCTGAGTGGTAGATACAATCAGAAAACTTGAAGGCCACTCCCAAGACCTTCCTGCCAGGTGTATCTGTCCATCCTTGTCACCTTCTTTAAGCTGCTGGTTGCTTAAATGCTAGTTGGATAACAAGAGCAGATTCCATAAGCATAGTCCTCTAGTAAAGCTTCCACTTCCTTCTTTAGTCTGGCCAATCCTCCCTTAATCACAGGGAAGCTACCATAAAACCACCCATCATGAGCAACTGTCTAACACCTTGGAGATGAGAAGGGCTCAGAATGCACCAACTGCAGGTGACAAACCTCATGGTGACCTCACCATTATTC
>JAJEJO010049385.1:1052810-1067410 GCA_020662805.1 Glaucomys volans | reverse complement strand
ATTTTGTCTTCATTGTCTGAGGTTCTGTCTTCCAAGTGATCTATTCTGTTAATTATGCTTTCTATTGAGTTTTTAACTTGGTTAATTGTTTCCTTCATTTCCTTGTTTCCTTCAAGGATTTCTGTTTGTTTTTTTCTCAGAACTTCTATCTCTTTATTGAAATGATTTTTTGCTTCCTGCAATTGCTCTATTAGCTGATTATTCATAGCCTGAATCTGCTCTCTCGTCACCTCATTCTCTTCTCGGATCGTTTTAATTATGAACATTCTGAACTCCATTTCTGTCATTCCTTCTACCATGCTGTCTTTGGGATCTCTTGATGTATCATCTAGGTTTGTTTGGGACACTTTCTTCCCGTGTTTTCTCATGCTGCTCATGTATCTTCCCCTCTAGTAGTGCAAATCAGAGGGATTGCAATTTCCCTGTAAAGACTTAGGGCGTCCCTGCAGATTTCCAGTAACTCACCAGATGTTTGAGAGGTGCTTGATCAAGTGGTGACCCAAGATAGCTGCTGTCTCACAACCTCCAGGTTGGGAATGATCAATGCTTCTGGGCAGAGGCAACCAGGAGACGCAGCACCATGGCCCTGGAGCCGCAGCACCGTGTCCCTGCGGGAAGAGCTGAGCTTAGGTCCGAGGGCTCAGACAGCTGAAGATGGAGTCTCTCCGCCAGGGAAGCTGTAGAATGGCGCCGCTGGACCCAAATTCCCCGCTGGAGCCGGCAAGCAGCTCCGCTCCCGGCCAAATCCCACCTGGAGCTGCAGGAATCTCACCACGTCCCCGCGGGAAGGGGTGGGCTAGGTCCGGTGACAGTCTTGTTTAGTGTACAACCTGTGCAATCATATATGATAACCCTCTTTTACAGAGGGAAAGTGTGTGATTCCAAACCCCAACTATTTCCTTGATCCCAGCTACCTTACTCTTTCACTCCTTTCTAGTCAGGATGATTTCTAAATAAGGGGAATGTTGTTCCAGAGTTCAAATGAATATTCTTGGTACTGAGGACTGTTTTTAAATGAGTGGGTTTATTTAAATAAAAAGTCCTAGAGCGGGGGTGGGGGGGGTGCATGTCTGTAATCCCAGTGACTCAGGAGGCTGAGGCAGGAGGATCTAAAGTTCAAAGCCAAACTTGGCGAAAGCCAGGTGCTAAGCAACTGAGTGAGACCCTGTCTCTAAATAAAATACAAAATAGGGCTGGGGATGTGGCTCAGAGGTGCAGTGCCCCTGAGTTCAATCCCCAGTACCAAAAAAAAAAAAAAGAAAAAAGAAAATCCTTGAAAAAGCATAAAAATTAAATCACATTTTGTTACTTATTTAATGAGTCATCTTCATTAAAAATAACTATGTTGCATGAAATTGGAACTGTTCTGGAAAATCTGAGATGACCGCCAAACTCTAACTACCAACCTAAAAATTCTAAGCTCTGCTCTCCAGTCTGCTCTGCTCCCTTTGCCCAATGGGTGCTTTGCAGCTCAGAGGCTGCCAGAGTAGCTAAATGGTGCCAACTGGGGCACCACCCTGAGGTGCTCTCCCTGAGGACCCTCGTGCTCAGGGATGGCTGCCTGAGAAGGAGCAACACCCCTGCAGTCCCTTTAGCAAGCCTTGGGACGTGCTGCCACAGGGAACCTAGGCTTGGTGATGGCTGAGAAAAAGAAAGCCCAGCACTGAGCAGGATGAGGCTATCCCAGAAACCCACGTGGAGCATTTGTCCTGCAGACAGTCAGGAGGGCAATGAGCCTTCAGAGGACGAGCTGCACTGGGCTGGAAGCACCAATTGTGGACAGGAGCAGGGCACCTTCTCCTATCTGTGGACGAAAGCTCCAGTCAGCCCAGTTCAGAACAGAGCCTCTGGGAGCACACTAGCCTTGGCCCCACTGAGGCAAGGACTCTGCTTTCTCTCTTGGCTTCCAGTAGCTGTTGGGTCCCCCAAGCATCTTCCCAGGGCTTGCTCTTGAAAGGCCTTACACTTCCTCTATCTCCTATGCTTACTACCATCTTCATCAAGTCTGAAGATGGCGGTAACCAGGTGTCATCTCCTGTCATTCATGTTTGACTGATTATGACAGTGAATGCCTGTAAATCCCACAGCCATGCTGCTAAACATAACAGAGCTGACTCCAGAGGGAAATGTTACATTTATCTTGATGAGGGAGGAACTGTTTTTATAATGGCAATTTATTTACGTGTGTGTGTGCACGTGTGTGTGGAGTGGGGGATCGGACCCAGGATTTCACACATGCTAGGCAAGCACTCTACCAACAGAACTACATGCCCAACCCATATTTACACATTTTTAAAGAACAACCATGCTATTATGGTTGGGCTGTGAGATGTCTCCCAAAAGCTCATGTGTAAGACAATGCAAGAAGTTTTGGAAGAGAAATGATTGGGTTATTACCTTAACCTAATCAGTGAATTGATCCCTCATGGGATTAACTGAGTGGTAACTGAAAGCAGGTGGAGTGTGGCTGGAGGAAGAGGTTCATTGGGGGCGTGGCTTTGGGGTATACATTTTGTATCTGACAAGTGGTGACCTTTCTCTCTCTCAGCTTTCTGATCATCATACGAGTTGCTTCCCTCTGCCATGCTCTTCCACCATGATGTTCAGCCTCACCTTGAGCCCCTAGGAATGGAGCTGGTCTTCTATGGACTAAGACCTCTGAAACCATGAGCCTTCAAATAAACTTTTCCTCCTTAAAAATTGTTCTGGTCAGATCTTCTAGTTACAGCAGTGCAAAAGCTGACTAAAACCCACGCTTTGTGTAATCCTTTACAACAGAGTGTTCAGAGTGCTGTTCACACAAATCTCCCTTGGTCAATTCAAGGCCTAGTTACTTCAAATAAAGAGGAAGTCACAGAATGTTAGAATTAACATGTCTTGGATGACTGGAAAGGATTTGTTCAAAAGTTGAGAACAGAAATTCCAGGGTTGCCAGAGGGGACAACCCAGGTCTGACTCTAGAGTACCTCACAATACAGTGAGATGGCTCAGAATCTGGAGACAGAAACCTGCATTTATATCCCAACTCTGTGACTCACATAGCTTGAACATGTAAGATATGCTAGGCCCAGTTTCTTCATCATAAAGTAAGACATTAATAACACTTACTATAAAAATCATATAAAGATTATTAGGAAAAAAAGATGTTCTAACAAAAACTAATAGACAAATACTCAAAACAACCCAAATGTCCATCAATCGATAAATGAATAAAAATGTGATATATTCATACAGAGGAATACTATTCAGCCATAAAAAGGAAAGAAGTACTAATCATGCCATAATGTGGATGAACTTTAAAACATTATGCTAAATGAAAGAAGCCAGATACAAAGGCCACATGCTATATGATTCCACTGATAAAATATGACCAGGATAGGTAAATCCATGAAGCAGAAGCAGATCAGTGACTGCCAGAGGCTGGAGTTTGGGGGTAATTTGGAGAGACGTCTTTAGTTGGAACCAGGTTTCCTTTGGGGAAAATTAAAATATAGTGGAGCTAAATAATTATGAATACACAAACTGTAAATATTTAAATGCCAGTGAATAAAACGCTTAAAATGATTGAAATTGTGAATTTTATATGATGTGAATTTCACCACAAAATAAAGTATGCAAAGCACCTAGCACAGTTTCCAGAACTTCATCATAGTTTCAATAAATAGAATTTCTTATTCCTCCTTGACTAGTGACCTTTGGCTAAGTTGCTCTGCTCTCTCCCAGGACCCACAAAAACGGGCATGAGTACACACACAGCGCATCTCACTGGCAGAACCAAACTGGCAGCTGGAATTCTGACAGCAAGGGAGTCTAGGAAATGTCAACCAAGGTTTAGAAAATAATATTGAACACAGAAGGGCACCATGTTCTGCCCACAGGGATGCATCCTGAGTTTGCAGCCTAGTGCAATGAGCCTCACTCCTGATTGCCACACATCAATATGGCCCCATCCTCAGGATGCATAGTTCTGGTCCTATCACCAAGCCTCCTCTTTGGAAGCAGTCTTTTGTTGCATTGGGCTTGGAATCTGAGCTTTTAAAGTCTCTACAAATAACTGCACAGCCAGGATGGGAAGGCCACAGGCCTAGAAATTGTCCAGGATGAGAAAATGAAGAAAGACACGAGAAGATAGAGAGGAAATACTACATAAGCTCAAAACAAGCCTGGGAGACTCCCAACTTCAGACTGAGGGAGGTATAGAAAGGGTTGGAGACAATTTTATGAGAGAGTGACATCTGCAGTGGAGAACACTGGAATCTGAATTGACAGGGCAAAAGTCATTCCAAGTAGAGAGAATTGGTGGAGTCCAGACCTGGTTGTAGGAGAGCCCAAGTCCTACGTGAGGAGCATTAGCTTAGTGTTGTGTCCCCCCATATATTGAATCTCTAACCCCTGTATTCAAAGTAAGGAAAGAAGTAATTAGGTTAAGTGAGATCCTAAAGGTAGGCCCTTCATCCAGTAGGATTAGTGTCCTCATAAGAAGAGACCAGAGAGCTCACTTTTCTCTCCATGATGGAAAACGCCAAGTGATGACACAGCAAGAAGAGAGCCAGAAAGAGCCCTCACAAGTCCCCAACCATGCCGGGAGTTTGATCTTGAGCTTCTAGCCTCCAGAAATGAGAAAATAAGTCTCCCTTGCTTGAGCCACCCAGTTTGACATTTTGTTATGGTAGCCCAAGCACACTGACACACTTGGCTGGAGCATGGGAAGATTCATTTGATAATGACTTCATCCGGGAGGAGGACTTTGCATGCCAGCTTTTGAGTTGATCATACTTTAGAAGAAGTCCGGGGTGGGGCTCAGTAGTAGAGGACTTGCCAGCATGCAGAGGTCCTGGGTTTGATTCCTAGCACAAGGAGAAGGAGAGGGAGGAGGAGGAGGAGGAGGAGAACAACAACTGCAGTTTTTGTACTGAGCCCCACCCAAAAAAGTCCAATTGTAAAGATATGCTTGTTACTTCTGTGAAAATTCTTATTTGAAAATGAGTTCCTGCCTTCAAAATATTCCTAGGAAATCTGTCCGATTAAATTCTAGCTCTGATGTGTGCAGGCTTTGGGCGATTTACTCTGAGGTCTGGGCTAGGTAAGCAGAGGGTCTAGCTTAATTAGGAGCACCTGGGGTTCTGCCGCAGCCTCCCTTCTCCATACTCATTTTTCCAGAAGGACATATAAGTCTCATTAAATGGTTTTTGCTCCTGAGAAACAATGACAGCTGAAGAACAAAGGTAAAAATCAATAATCTTGTCACAAAGAGAGGACAAGCCTGGGTGGTTAGGGGTTTTGTTCATGAGCTCCGGTGAGAGGAGCCAGAATGGATGTTCATTTCTTATTCGTGTGCATTGTCAGAACGATCATCACAAGAAATCCCTGGGACACCAATGGTTTCTAGGACATTCAAAAATGCCCTTAGTATGGTTTTCTCTTTCTCCACATCTGCCAGATGCAGTGTTTGATTGTTGACAGATGTTTCATTTAATCCTCACAACAACTTTATGTGTTAAATCTCCTTACCCATTTTATAGATGAGGGCATTAAAGTTCAGAGGGTAAATGTGTCTTTTTTTGGAAAGGAGCTAGGAAAGCAAACCCAAATAGAAAATGGAGGTTATCCCTACTCTAACAAACCACATGTTCCTCTTCTCCCCTTCCCCAGGCTGCCAGACTGACAGGAAGCCAGCAGTAACCTGGGACATGTGGTGCCAACCATTCCTTCACAGAGATCCCCACCACAGAGTCAGTTCAAGGGAAGGTAAAATAGAGGTCAGAATTCAGCTTCATTTGCCTTTTGGGTACAGCAGGGGCATATGTATGTCGCATAATCTTTCCTGATTATTCTCGCGTGTCCCTAGTTGGAACTTCTTCCCTAGATTAGACAGCTTCCCACTGAGAGGCCTTGGCCCCAAAATCTGCTTCATACCACGAGTCCTATGTACCATCTGAGTTCACCTGCAGGGAAATCATCTCCACCAAAATGATATAGCTCACAAGACATTCTAGTTGGAGGCCCTTTCAGGAGGACAAGGAAACCCTTAGTGGACCACTTAGTTCTCAAGTGGACTGAGTTGCAATCAAAACTACTATAAGAAACAATCATTTAAAAATACTTTTAATTATTTTGCCATATGCGATCGAATGTCTTGTGCAGTCTGTTGAATAGTGGCCTCCCAAAAATAATACATCCAAGCTCTAACCCCTGGTACCTGGGGATGTGACCTTATGGGGAAACAGAGTTTTGCAAATATAATTATGTTAAGGGTCTCGGGATTAGACCATCCTGGACTTAGGGTGGGTCCTTAACTCAATGACTGGTATCTTTATTAGAGAAAGGAGGAGTTTTGAGACACAGAGACTCAAGGCGGAAAGCCCTGTGGAGAGAAGCCAAGACTGAGCCAATAAGACAAGGAACACCAAGAACTGCCTACAGCTACCAGAAGCTAAGACAGCGGCATAGAAGGGATTCTCCACAGCAGCCTCCTAATGTCTCCATTCTGGCCTTCAGAACAGTGAGAAAATTAATTTCTGTCATTTTAATAAACAACAGATTTGTGATAATTTGTTACATCAATCCTAGGAAGCTAATACACCATGTACTATATCATCCTTTATATCAAGGATTAAATAACAAATTTCCTTCTAGAATTTAGTACAAGGAAGCAGTGTCTCTCCCCAGATAATTATGAATGCTTGCCCTTACTAGCAAGGAGTAAGAGGTTTGCAACATGACAATTTCATACTTTTCCTGTTGGGAAGCTCAGGTGGAGATTACACTTCAAGTGATTTCCTACCCCCGTTCTTGCTTTAAATATCTTTTTACTTTTCCATGTTTCTGTTCTCTTTCATTCTGAATTTAATCGGCTTATTACGCACACTATGTGATTTTGTTATACATCACACGAAATCTCTTTTGAAAAGAAATGGCTACAAAAGCATAAAAGCAGAGTGACTAAGAAAGGGAGCAAAGGAACCAAACTTTCTAGGTTTAAACCTCAGCTCCACAATTTGGGAGCTGGGTGAATGTGGGATCAGTCCAAGCCTCAGTTTCTCAGCTGTGAAATGGGAATATCAGTATGTGTTGGTCAACTTTTCATTGTTGTTATAAAAAGACCAAACAAGAACAAGTTAGAGGAAAAAAATTTATTTGGGCTCATGGTTTCAGAGGTTCAATTCATGGTGGATGGACTCCATTGTCCTGGGCCCAAATTAGGAAGACCATCATGGCCGAATTGTGTGATGGAGAACCACTGCTCTGTTGATCAAGGTGGCCAGAAAATAGAGAAGAGGAAAGATCTACAGGGAAGATGAACCCTTCCAGGCCTCATCCCCAGTGACTCACCTCCTCCCACCACACTTCACCTACCTATAATGATCAACCAGTTAGTCCATTCAAACTAGGATGGATTGATTAGGTTACAGTCCTCACAATCCAATCATTTCACCTCTGAATATTCCTGCATTAACACAGAAGATTTAGGGGGACACCTCATATCCAAACCATAATAGGATATGCCTTATAGACGTTTGTAAAAGATTAGATGATTTGATAAATACATGAAAGCATTTAGAACAATGTCTGTTTTAGAAAAAGTATTCATTCAGTTAATGTTAGCTATTTATTCATCCACTTACTGCCTTAGTAACAGAGCTCTACTCTGCAGAATGTAGTTCAAGCTCCTATCAGCATGCAGACTTCCCAAGATGGGGACTATAGGCTTTCCCATCTTTGGGGGCGATAGCTCATCCCCTGCCAAGTGTGTCCTATTGGCCCCTCCTGCAACACTGACCACACCCACATACTAGGCCGTTCTACTAGGATGCCCTGGCTAAAGCCCCCTCATCCTTCGAGGCCTGGCTCTGGGGTTACGTTCTCTGGGAGCCCAACCTAGGCCTCCCCCATGCTGTGGTAGCTGTTCCTCATTCTGGATCCCCACCCCCGCATACCCTGGGCCTGCCTCCATGTCTATCCCACCACCCCACAACCTGTTGGAGGGACTTGATGGTGACTCTCTCATCCAGGATGTGTCTGAATCTCCTTATTTCAGTTGTGTCTGATGTCTAAAAATGGAGGTATGGAGGACCTTTAAGAGATGAGCTGTCAGTCTGTATGAGGGAGGGACTCTGAAGTCTAATACACCATGTATACTCTATCATCCTTTATATCAGTCAGTCTTCTGACTGATGAGGATGGCCCTGAAAGGGATGGATAGCATCTGAAAAATTAAAGCTCCAGAAGATTCCACAAGCCACAGTAGTCTGCTTATGCTTGGGTTAAAAGATGGGTTTTCCATCAAGGCCTTTAAACCTTTGGTCTGGTGTGTTACTTAGTTGGATAGCTGTCATTTTGTATTCAGAGTCACTGACCCCCTGCTTTTGAGGGAATTAAAGAATAACAGACTCTGGGAGAGAGAGAGTTTCCAGGTAGCTTTGTTTGATCACATTCAGAAGCATGACATTACTCCTCTGAGCAGTTTGCACTCATGCCCTTTTTGAGGACTTCATATCTAGGCTTGGAAGTATGTGTGTGAGAGAGAGAATTGATCAAACAGTGCCCAGGGGTATCATGAAATCATCCTCGTATGTGAATTGAAGGGTATCAAACTTCTGAGAAATCTATGCTTGACCTGGGTTTAGTGAGCCTATGTCCTGTCCCAATAACAGCTCAGCTTTCCAGCTTCTCCTTATGAAGTTCCCAGCCTCCTCTCTTGGCATCCCTTATTTCCACCAAGAGCAATACTGACAGTATGTGGATACAGTGCTGTGAGGGCCTGTGCAGGAGGCCCTGTGAGGGAGAGGGGCCTGAGACTACACAAGGGAGAAATGTGACAGCAGGTTACTACTTCCTCCATATTCCTCAGATCACCTGGGCAGATCCTTAGTGGTCTCTGAACCCAGTATCCAGATGATAAAGGTAAGGAGGTTTTCAGCTGTGGGAAACAAAACGGATTCTGGAGTCAGAGGCCTGAGCTGGACTCTGGGGAGGGAATAGGAAGGCAAGAGGATGGGCAACAGGATGCCAGACTCTTCTCCAAAATGCTAGCACACAGCACATTTTCTTGTATAAGGAAATCCTCTACAATATTCCCTGTGCAACCCATTCACCCTCCAATCCCAGCCTGGGGGGAGTGGAGGGGCAGGAACCTTGGCACTCCGACATCATCAGGTCCAGTCTTGTCTAGCAGGTGGTGGGAAAAGGAGGCTGGGTGATTCTCACGCCAGATCAGAGCTGCTTCAAGTCTAAATTGCCTCAGGCAACTGATCTCCTCCCTGACTTCGGGGCAGAACTCAGATCATTTACAGAAAGACCACAGACAATACAACCGTAGACAAGGCACAAAGTCAAAGTCAATTCATGTGCAGGACCAAAGGTGCCTGAATTGTGATCTAGAGCTAAGGTTGGACACCAGCAGCAGCAAGGAGTGACAGTCAGTTGGTCAACAAGGAATGACTGAGCACTTAGGGAGTGTCAGGCATTCTTCTAGGTACTAAGCACAGAGCAGGGAGCAAAAGCTCAGGAATCCCTGCCCTTTTGGAGCCTCCATTCCCCACCAAGAAGAAACCACTGGTGGGTTTCCCTTCAGTCTGAAGGGTTCTCTGTAGTGCAGCAGGGAGCGCAGATTCTTTCTGGGTTTGTCTCTTCTCTGCCTCTTACATCTGTATCACGTCACACAAGCCATGTAGCTCTGAACCAGTTTCCTAATCCACAGAATGGCAATGATAAGATTGACAACCTCAGAGGGCTGCCATGAGGATTAAATCAGTTAAGCAAGGCACTCAGAGCAGTGCTAGGATCACAGGAAACAGGATGAGAATTTCATTATCATCAGCCCAGACACTTGCCTTACAAAAATGCTGCAAATGTGCAAGGCTGGTACTTGATGCCACCCAGGGCCTGCCAGCTATGTTCCCTCCGTGGTGACACATTGCTGCCTAGCCTCAGACTGGTCACTAATGGTTCTCAGCCTCCATCCCATTCCCCAGTCCTAGGATGGCAGAGGAGTGAGTGAGGCTCGTACAGAGGCATTGGGAGGCGATCTGAGATCACCACCAGCAGTCAGGCAGACAGGTCCATGTTTGCCATTTATTTTAGTCAGTTTTTCCATTGCTGTAACCAAAAGACCCAACAAGAACAATTTTAGAGAAGGAAAAGTTTATTTGAGGCTCACTATTCCAGAGTTCTTAGCCCATCGAAGGCCAACTCCATTGTTTCAGGCTCAGATGAGGCAGAACATCATGGTGGAAGAGTGTGGAGGAAGAAATCAGCTCAGGACATGGCAATCAGCAAGCAGAGAAAGACCAAGCTAGGTGTTTTAGGCAGGTTTTTTGCGGCTGTGACTAAAAGGACCCAACGAGAACAACTGTAGAGAAGGAAAAGTTTATTTGAGGGTTCATAGTTTGAGAGATCTTAGTCCATAGAAGGCCAGCTCCATTCTTTGGGGATCTAGGTGAGACAGAACATCATGGTGGAACAGTGTGGCAGAGGGAAACAGCTGGCATGCTGATCAGAAAGCAGAGAGAGAGGTCTCCACTTGCCAGATACAAATATACACCCAAAAGCCACACCCCCAATTCCCACCTCCTCCACTCCAGCCACAACCTACCTCTTCATTTACCACTTAGTTAATTCCTGATGGGATTAATTCACTGATTGGATTAAGACTCTCACAACCCAATCATTTCTCCTCTGAATCTTCTTGTATTGTCTAACATGTGAGCTTTTGGGGGACATCTCAGATCCAAACCATAATACTTGGCTCACTAGGACAAATTATATACTCCAAAGGCACCCCCAGGGACACCCTCTCCAGCCACACATACCTGCCCACAGTTACCACCCAGTTAATACATTCAAGTGAATTAATGCACTGATTAGGTGAAGACTCTCATAACCCAATCATTTCACCTCTAAACTTTCTTGTTTGTGTCTCACATGAGCTTTGGAGTACACCTCATATCTAAGCCATCCAAAGAGGTGACAAAGCAATCTGTTGGTAGAGAGGACTCATATCTGCTTCTGGGCAGGTCACACTGGAGCTGTATGTTATGTGTGTTCATTGTGTAAGTACTTGGAGTTGTTGTGCCATGATTTATGGAAGGTGTCCTCAAGTTCAATCATGACTAAAGAGTTAATTAATAAACACTGATGGTCATAATAATACGTAATTGCCCCATTTTAATAAAGTTGGGATAAGAGCAAGTAAGGAGAGGATTCAGTGTTCTTCATAAAACTCACAACTTGCATTCTTTGTTCTAATTTGCCATTCCCAGGACACAGTTTGAAATAATATGACTGTCTAGCCACCAAAAAAATAGTATCTTTAAAGAAATACTTTGCAGTGTTTAGAATATACACAATGTCCACTATGGCAGCCACAAGTCACATGTGGCAACTGGGCACTTGAATTTAAGTGGTAAATTAGGTAAATGTATACCCTAAAGAACCAATGCTTCAAATGAAAACAAACATAAATACCTCATGAATTATTTTTAAATTGCTTACATATTGATATGCTAATATTTTTAATGTATTAGACTAAGTAAATATATTATTAAAATTGATTCCACATTTTTTAATGTGACTACTAGCAAATCTGCCACTACATATGAATTTGCATGCTATTTCTGTTGGTTGGTGAGGTTGCCAGAGGTTGCTGGCATGGGGTTTGCTTTTCCCAGTGGTGCTACTTGAGCCGTCACTGATTTCTTCTGGCTCAAACAGCAAGAAGACTTTGCAAAGAAGAAAATGCTGGACCAGGAGACTGCAGGTTCAGTTTATCATTTCACCCTGGCCATCAAGCTGATGCAGGGCCTTGGGGAAAATAGTGATTGCAGCCAACACTACTGTCGTGTTCTTTGAAGCATTTGATACACATACACATCTCAAAAAAACCCTAAGAGACAGAACTATTAGCTCCTATTTCTATGGGAGGACATGGGGGTGTGAAGAGGTGAAATACAATTCAGAGGTCACAATGGGAAAGCAGTGGAGCTAGGATCCAAGTCCAGGCAACCTGTTTCCAGCGTCTGGGCTGCCAACTACTTTATTGTCTCAAGTTATCCAACCAGCTTGGATTCTGTTCCTTTGTCTATAAAACAGAGTTAGTAATATCTGTTCTGTCTACCTCATATCTTTATAATGAAGGTCAGAAGATGGCATGGGTGACCACAGACTGTTCAAATGTCAGGGGCAGAGGCTCAAGAAAAGAAATTACATTGCAAGAGCTTCCTTCCTTTAAGGGCACTAAAATCCAGACTCAATTCAGTACATTGTCTTCCCAAATAACCCAAATGGAATTAATTATTTCCTCTATCAGTGCACCATGGTATTCACTCTGTGAATATCACCATCCCTTGTGCATCTTGTCTTTGATTGCAAGTATATATGTCCATCTCCTGTGTTGTACCTCAGGTTTCTTAAAGGCAGACTACACTGTCATATAGATCAATGGTTCTCATCTAGAGGTGATTTTGTCCCCAGGGAACATTTGGTAATGTCTGCAGATTTTTTTTTTAATTGTCTCAACTTGTGGGGGAAGAGTGAGTGTGCTCTTAACATCTACTGCATAAAAATCAGGAATACTGCTAAACATACTGCAGTTCACAGGTCAGGTTTCTACAGTAAAAAATCAGCACAAATGCTGATTGTGCCAATGGTGATAAACCTATGATAGATCATCGTATGACACATTGTGTCTAAGACGTGTGTTGTATGTTTTGGATTTGAATTCCCTCTGAAGTCTCAGGTGTCAAAGACTGACGCCAAAGCAGCAATGTTCAGAGTTGGGGCTTTGAGGAACTGATTGGATCATGAAGGCTTTGATCTCATCAATGAATTAATCCATTGATGCATTTCACACAGCTGGATGGACTACTAGGAGGTGATGGAGGCTGTAGGAATGGGATATAATGAAAGGGAATGGGTCCTTAGGGGTGTGCCTTAGGGGCTATATCTTGTCCCCTGCTCTTCCTCCCCCTGCCCTCTCCTCTCTCTGCCTCTGGCCACCATGATATACTGCATCAACACAGGCCCAGAAACAATGAAGCCAGTGGACCGCAGACTGAAACCATGGAAACTGTGAGTCAAAATAAATCTTCCCTCCTTTAAATTGTTCTTCCAAACAATCAATAACATGAAGAGAGAGTCTACAGAATGGGAGAAATTCTTTACCAATGTACCTCGGATACTGCACTAATCTCCAGGATATATAAAGAACTCAAAAAACATAACACCAAAAAAACAAATAACCCAATCAATAAATGGCCTAAGGAACTGAACAGACACTTCATAGAAGAAGAAATTCAATCAATCAACAAACATATGAAAAACTGTTCATCTCTAGCAATTAGAGAAATGCAAATCAAAACTACTCTAAGATTTCACCTCTCTCCAATTAGAATGGCATTTATCAAGAATACAAGCAATAATAAGGGTCAACAAGGATGTGGGGGAAAAAGTGCATGTAGACATTGCTGGTGGGACTGCAAATTGGTGCAACCACTATGGACAGCAGTATGGAGATTCCTCAGAAAACTTGGAATGGAACCACCATTGGACCCAGCTATCCCACTCCTCGGTTTATACCCAAAGGACTTAAATTGGCATACTACAGTGATGCAGCCACATCAATGTTTATAGCAGCTCTATTTACAATAGCTATACTATAGAATCAACCTAGATACCCTTCAATGGATGAATGGATTAAAAAATGTGGTACATATTCACAATGGAATATTACTCAGCCTTACAAAAGAATGGAATTAGGGCATTTGCAGGTAAATGGAGGGAACTAGAGGATATCATGCTAATTGAAATAAGCCAATCCCAAAAAACCAAAGGTCAAATGTTTTCTCTGATAAGTCGATGCTGATCCATAGTGGGGGTGGGGGTAGGGAAGAATGAAGGAACTTTGGATTGTGCAGAGGGGAGTGAAGGGAGTGGTGGGGTGGTGGGGACAGTAGAATGAGACAGACATTATAACCCTATATACATGTATGATTTCACTACTGGTGTGACTCAGCACCATGTACAGCCAGAGAAATGACAAGTTATGCTCCATTTGTATACAATGTGTCCAAAATGCATTCTACTGTCAGGTATAACCAATTAGAACAAAATTTTTAAAAAATGAAAAGGGTACCCTGGTTTCAACTCCTGGTACCAAAAAAAGAAAAAAAAAAGAATAAGAAAGGACTCTGGAAACTTTTGGCTTCAGTGGGTTATGGAGACTGATATTGACTTGTTTAGAAATTAAAATTTGTACAATACTTCAAAAAAATGTGCAGGACTCATTCGTCCCACCCTAGAGGGTCAATGCCACTCAGGACTCTGAATAGGCTGAGAATGAGCATCAGGAAAAGAGGACATAGGGAGGGCACAGAAAAGAGAGGAAGGAAGAATATGGAGGCCTAGAAGATCCCCCCATTCTTATCCAGTGGCCTTCCTGCTATGGGTGAAAGGTGCCGTTAGCACGCAGTCTGTGCGTGCTAACGGCACTGCCCAGCATCTAGTGCAAACTTCAGTAGCCTTCCTCCTGATGCTCAGGAAGCTCCTAACTATGCCTGTGTGTGTGTGTGTGTGTGTGTGTGTGTGTGTGTGTGTGTGTGTGT
>JAJEJO010049385.1:953867-1052800 GCA_020662805.1 Glaucomys volans | reverse complement strand
TGTGTGTGTGTGTGTGTGTGTGTGTGTGTGTGTGTGTGTGTGTGTGTAGCAGCCTGAGCAGAGTTCCCTGAACTTCCTCCCACACCCCATAGGTCAGCCCTGCTCCCGTGGTCAGCACCTGTGACAGCGACTTTCCGTCTTCGCCTTTCCCATTGCCTCTGCTTCTGTAGCATTCTTGCTTCTGTAGTGTTGGGGATCAAACCTACGGCTTCGCATGCGCCAGGCAAGTGCTCCACCACTGAGCTCCTCCCCAGCCCGGCAGCACCTGCTTCAGGACACTGTAACTGCTCAAATCTGCCTCTTCATAGCCATCGGGAGTGAGGGGCTTACTCAGGAAGCCAATGTGGTGGTGGGTTGGTTCCTCCTCCTGCCCCCCTGCTTGCCTCAGAGGTACTGGGAGGCACAGCCCCAAGGGAGTCCATGCCTGGTTGGTTCAGGAGAGAGGACTCAGGACTGAGAAGGTCCTGAAGCTGCCATGTGCCATGTCCTGCCTGGGACTCCTAACATTGTCTCCAATAGCTAGAGGGTTTGGATTCCTCTTCTTCCAAACTAGACCATTAGCTGTCATAAAGGGGCATACTCAAGTGACTCTTTGGACTCCTCTAAGGTGCTACTGTGATGACAGATGGAGCTGAGGTCCAGAACCAGCTAACTGAGAATCCTCCTCTTGGCACACTGACCATGTGACTCCTTCAGCCCCAGCCTCAGCTGCCTCCAGTCCCCCATAGCTCTGGTTGCTATGGACCTGGCCTTTGCCCTCACCCTCCCTTCTCCTTTTTCCTCACACATATTCTCCAGTTACATACAGTCTTCAGAAGCTGACAACACGCTCTGTGAACAGAGACCTACCTTTCATTCTTTGGCACCTGCAGTTCCAAGGACTACACTGGGAATAAAATACCCATTTACAGCTCTGCCACATATACACTGATTCATCAGCCTGACTGTAGGCCCATGTCAACATCATTCATTTTAGTTTCTTTGTGATTTTATTTGAGATGTTTTACTTCTGTGTCAATGAATATATTTCTGTGACTCTTTATAAATTTGAGTAAGTGGACACATATGTGTATATTATAATCTGAGCTGTTTAGTTGGATGTGGTGGCACATGCCTATAATCCCAGCAACTCCAGAGGCTGAGGCAGGAGGATAAAAAGTTCAAAGCCAGCCTCAGCAACTTAGCGAGGCCCTAAGCAACTCAGTGAGACCCTGTATCTAAATAAAATACAAAATAGGGCTGGGGATGTGGCTCAGTGGTCAAGTGCCCCTGAGTTCAATCCCCAGTACCCTCCCCACCCCCCAAAAAATAGGCAACCAGTTAATCTGGGAGTACTAACCATTTTTTCCCAATTTTTTAGTTTGAAAAAATTTAAACGTACAGAAAAGTTTGAAGGACAGTACAATAAACATTTCTATATTCATTAATAACATTAGATCAATAGAGAGATGGATAGAGAAATACACATACACACACATTTTTTTTTTCCCTGAACCATTGGGAAATAGGATGCAGACATCATGAGCTCAGCCAAATGCATCAGTATGCACAGGACAGACCTGCTGATTTAATAAGTCTGGAGTGAGGAACTGGCATTTGTCATTTAAAAAATTCTCCATTTGGATTCATAGCCCAAGTTGAAAACCTCTGGGAAACTGGGACTGTGGACCAGGCTACTCTTGGGAAAGAGAGAAGGCTTTCTGGTTGACATTTGAAAATCAGGGTGGTCCAGGCAAGTATGACAAGAGGCAAGTTCCAAGCACAGGCAATGATGTGAGCCATGCTCTGAGGCTAGAAAAGCCTGGGATGCTTAGTATTCCTTGAAGTACAAAGAAACAGGTGGTAAGCCTGCAAAGGAGGAACAGACCAGATCACTAGGGCCTCATGCCCCACTTGGGGGAGGCATGGGGAGCCTCTGGGGGACAAGGCCAAATCTGGTTGTCAGGTAGGGAACAAGTTGGAGGAGGAAATGATGAGGAAGGTGACACAGTTAGGCTATTGTACTAGGCCTGGAGAAGGACACGGATCATAAACAAGACGGGGGCGCTTCAGAGGGAGGAGGGAAGGACCTGAGGGATTTCATCTGGAAAGTAACAGGTGGCTGGAGCCTGGCCTGGTTCCCACTGAGTGGGAGTGGTCCATGTACAAGCTTACACTCTCATCTCTAGAGCCAAACACAAACCAAGACTGGGTGATAAAGAAGCTGCTGTGCAGAATCAAATCACTCTTGCTTGGTCCTGATCCCCTAAGCTGCTGTTCTGTCCTGTCCACATTGGGTTCCTCAGTCCTGGGATCCAGATCCTTGCGTGGTACCCGTCTTTGTGCCTATGTCTGTGTCTCAGCAGCCTGCCTATGGACACAAGTCCTGCTAAGATTGAAGTCCTCCCTGATCCTCCTTTTATTGAAGTTCCTGAAGGCTTTTGCCTGGACCTCTAAATTTTGGTGATCCTGGGTTTACTTTTCCACATATTGTGCACTGTTGGCCCTGATGCAAGCTAACTGTGCCGGTAGAAAGTGTAAACCTGCTGCAGAGTCTTCTGGAAACCTTTCTCTACTACCACAATCCAAGTCCAGCTCCCCCACCCACTCTCAAGCCCCATCCAGTGGCATCCAGTGGCTGACTCTGCTGCCAGGGCTCTTTCCCTTGCGCTTAATACAACAAGATATGCACTTCCTCATTTCTGCTCTCCATTTCCTCATCTGTGCAAAAGTAAGAGGTTGGCATGAGTGATCCCAAGAGCCTTTTCAGGTCAAAGATTCTGTGATTCTCAAATCTGATCGATGATAACAGGGAGCAGCAGGGCTTATGCAGAAATTCCTTATTGTAGCTGTAGTTATCCCAACACAGCCCGGTAGCCACAATGGGCTTGTTTTTAGTCAATGTACCAACAAAACATGTGTTGGTTGGTTGTCAAATAATCTGCTAAATATCCCATTAATATCATCAAATCCCCTAGCACTCTGCCTAATGCTTCACTATATTCTTCTTAAATATATTTAGCCCTTTCATTCTCCTCTGCTCCATAAATTGGGGAAAAATGCCTCCATATTCCCTCTGATTTCCACATAGCCTGCAAAAGCAGCTACCTTTAAAGAGGTCAAAATATTGAGATGCCACTTGAGGACAAATGAGGTCATGCTTGGCCCTTGGACTTGGTTCTTCAAGTTCTGCTC
Source organism: Glaucomys volans (assembly GCA_020662805.1). Classification (NCBI taxonomy): domain Eukaryota; kingdom Metazoa; phylum Chordata; class Mammalia; order Rodentia; family Sciuridae; genus Glaucomys; species Glaucomys volans. Next base: position 1,049,626 of record JAJEJO010049385.1, on the reverse strand, counting down.
TGTTGGCTGTGCACAGAATGAATTTTGGCTCCCAGCTGGCTATGGTGGCCTAGACCCAGGGACACTCTGTTGTGGGTGGATCACAAGTGCCAGAGCAGACATCTCTGCCAAAGTCCTCAAAGGTGAGAGGTCCTGAATCCCAGGGACTCCCAAGGTGGAAAGGACCTGCAGGTCACCCAGAGCAGCATCTCTGTATTACAAAAAAGAAAATGAGGAGCAGAAATGTCCAGTGCTTTCTCTGAGGTCACACATGAAACTCATGTGCTGGTCTATGCTGTCTGTCCATTCTGTCTGACCTGAAAATTCTACTTCATGAACTTCATACCAAAGATCTGCTCATACACGAGCATAATGATATTTAAGCAAGGTTATTCATTGTAGCACTGCAGTGAAGCAAAAGATTGAAAACAGCCTCCATGTCCATCAGTAAGGGACTAACTGACTAAGCATAGAATGAGGCGGCTCTCAATGGTCACATAAGGAAGTTCCCTTAGATGTGTTAAGTGAAAGATGCAAGGTGCAGACCAGTATGTATGGCCTGCTACTATATGTGTAAGATTGGAGGAGAAGGTTAAAAATGTATGTATATGTATGTATGTGGGTGTTTATTTTTCTAGGAAGCAGTACTATGGAGAAGAGAACAGCAAGATGGGATGAAAGGCATAATTTTGACCATAAAAATGTTAAACTCTTGGACCTATTCATTCAAAAGTTTAATAAATGTGTCAGTGATGTGGCAGATTGAAAGTCAAGTAGCTTGTCCAAGGTGATGTAACTGGCCAGATGACAGAGCTGTCTATCCGCCCCAGACCTCCTTATTCTTGACAATGTGCACACAAAATAGTTTCTCATACACTTAAAACCCAAAAAGAGAAAAATGGCCAATTCAGAAGAGGAGGGAAAGATTTTTAAATGTGGGAGGGAAGAGGATGAGTTGAGGATGGTGGAAGAAGACAGAAAAAGAAAAAAAGGGAGAGAGGCCAAAGGGGAAGGAGAGATAGGGTGGAGGGTAGGCAGAAGCAGGGGTCCTGATGATGATGTAGATTTGGGGGCCTGTCCTTTCACAGGGAAGCCTCCAGTTGCATATGTGCTGTGACCAAGGCTCACTTGCCAAGTGGCAATAGCCAGCTATTGCTGGAAGTGTGTTGCTGGGGTGCTGCCTTCTGCAGAAGGCCATTGGACCATCCAGACTGCATCCCTCTCCACTCATGGCATCTGCCTGCCATAACACTGACCCCACAGAACCAGTCGGAACAACAGTCCCCACCACGCACCTGAGTTCTAGAACCACAGCCTCACCAAGGAGGCTGTGCATCAGCCAGCCTTCTGAGACAGCGACTCCCTTGTGTGACATGGTGCCTGTTTCTCCACCAAAGGTCTGACAGCTCCTGGAGGTGCTGAAGGGGACAGCCCTGGGCTGGTGGCAGGTGGGCCCTGGGCAAATTATTACTACTAAGTCAGCTATTGATGATTTTCCATTTCTAAATGTGCACCTTACAGTTAAGGGAATTTATCTGCCAAAATGCCATTTTAAGTACTTTCCCTCCTCAGCTCTGACCTTTTGGTGGGCAGACTACAAGAGGCCTGGGGAGTCAATTCGCATGCCATCTCCACTCTCATGAAGAGGCAGGAAACTACAGGTCCTCACACTAAAGCACGTCCCCAAGGCAACCCAGGCTCCACCCACAAGTCTTCCTTTTCCTTATTTGTGAAACACAGAAGCCACTTTCCATCTGAGTCTGTCTGTACAAGCTGTTGTAAACACAATGAGAAGCTCAGGACTCTCCCCTCCCACAGGCCAGCTTCTATTTTGTACCTAAAGACTACTGGGGAGCAGGGGACCTCCGGGGCACTGTAGGCTGTCTTGAGGCTTCCACAGGCCTGGGCACCACTTCCCCAGCCATAACTGAGTCGTAGGCTCCAAGCACAGGTCTTAGGAATGGCTGCAGAGCTCCTGAACCTAGAAGGGAAACAATACCCAAAGGTTTTAATGGTTTTCTGGTAGTCATTGCATTGTTATCAAAGTACGGTGGGTGGGATGGCAGAGGAGCATCAAGAATTTTATTGATCTGGCAGAGGAAATCCCTTCATGCAGTGATTTCTAGGATGATACAATGAACAAGTCCTCAGGAGCAGAGCTTTATTAAAAACAAGCCAGGCACAGAGGAAATGGTGGTCAACCAGACCCCTCCTCTGTAGCTTTGTGTTGCTGCCAGTGCTGAGAGGAAATGGGGATGTGTCTCAGCACAGGTGTGTGCTTCTGGGAGGTGGACCAAGTGTGTCCGAGAAGGTAAGTTCTCACCGCCATCCCCAACAATGACACCTATGTCTTGGTCGGGTACATTACCTCTGTCACAGAAGGGCAGGAAAAAGAAAAGAAGGGCCCATAACTGGGCCATGGTCAGAGAATCCATATCCAAGTCTCATCCCTGTGACTATCTAATTCTGATAAATTTTTTTCTAATAAGACTCACCCCTGGAATCTCCCATGGTGTGGAAAGGACCAGGAAACATTGGCTGCTAATATAAGGCAGAACAATTGTGAAATGATGGATAAGGTGACATTTAGGAATTCTCCAAAGTGGCACAGGACGATCTTAGATATAAAACTAACTCTGTCAACAACATCCCCTGTTTTCGTCAGCTGCTTCACTGCTGTGACTAAATGACCAGACCAGCACTACTGTAAAGGAAGAAAGGTTTATTTGAGGGCTCACAGTTTCAGAGATCTTAGTCCATAAAAGGCTGGCTCCATTCCTTGGGGCTCCAAGTGAGGGAGGACATCATGGTGGAACAGCATGACAGAGAGAAGCAGCTTGCATCATCAGGAAGCAGAGAGAGAGAAAGCCTCCACTCTCCAGATACAAAATTTATACCTTGTATCTACACCTCAATTCCCACCTCCTCCAGCCACACCCTACCACTTCAATTAATCCCACCAGGGATTAATTCACTGATTGGGTTAAGACTCTTACAACCCAATCATTTCTCCTCTGAACCTTCCTGCATTCTCTCACATATGAGCTTTTTGGGGGACACCTCACATCCAAACCATAAAATCCCCCTTTCTGGGTTTTACTCTATCCTATAATAAAGCCCATTCTTAACTTGGTCATTTTCTAGCTTCAATTGAGTCTCATCTCAACGGGACCTAGGAGTAAATTAGCCTTGTTGGATTCTTTGTGCTGTGGCCCAATTTCAGAATTTCAGAAACCAGATTGTCTCTTAAAAAAATAAATAAGTAAATAAGCTGGTGCAGTGGCACACGCCTGTAATCCCAGCACTTGGGAGGCTGAGGCAGGAGGATAGCAAGTTCAAAATTAGCCTCAACAACTTCTGTAAGATCCTGTCTCTAAATAAAATACAAAATAGGGCTGAGGATGTGGCTCAGTGATGAAGTGCCCTTGGGTTCAATCCCTAGTACCTAAAAAAATAAAATAAAATAAAACAAAATAAAAATAAATAAATAAATAAATAAATAAAAAGGTTTTTTTAAAGGTGAGCTTCTCTCCCTCCATCAACCACCCATATGATATAGGCTCAACCATTTTCCCCAGGAAAATCTTTGAAATTCTTTCTGGTTCATACCCAGTGCCTGGATGTCTCCCACAATGAATCTGGCTTGTGTCATCCTCATGGCATTTGTTTTCCACGGGATTTGGTGTCCAGTTGATGCTAGGCATTTTCACATTTCACTCCATCAAAACTGAGGGTTTGTTTTCTTGTGAAGTTCAGAGAAAACTATATTCACTAAATTAAGCCTGGGTGATAGACACATCTTCTCTATGCCAGGGTCCAAAGTGTCCATAGTCTTCTTTTCTAAACTCCAACCAAGATTGAAGGCCTTTAGGAAGAGAAGGTCCAGGTTTAATTTGGTAAAGGGATAAAATGCCAGCTCATCAGCACAGCTTCTCTCTGGCCCTTATTTCTCTCTGCAGACATCTGTTACTTTTGGCTTCACAAATGGCTTCTATCTGTAATAGCAAGGCAGTTACTCCTAAGGTTGTCCTTGATTGGACAGACTTGTGTTTATTCATTTAGTTTTAATTCATTATGAATAGGTTCAATAATAATTAGTGTACTCCATGGAGTGCAGTTGGACTTCAGAATCTTTAATTATCTATAGTAAAGGTATTTGGTCTCACACCAAAATACTTGATAAATTGGTGTTTCGTTGAAGTGTGTAGTCAGCCTCGTAAATAAACACACGTTTCTCACAGATGGTTGGCCACATTCTGGACATTTCCTAAGAGGGAGAGCCTAGAGCAGGAGCCAGGAATGGAGGGTGAGAAATACCTGGCCCCCTTCTCTTGGATGTTCACTTGGTTGGCTTGGACTTAGAACAACACTGCTAACCTCGAACTCATATTCTCCCAGAGCAAACTGAGAAGTGCCACCAGCTCTGTTAAGGAGCTTTGGTCTGGATTTTTGGCCTTCAACACATCTAATCAACAGACTTTGCAAATTGGATGGTAATTAATTGCTGGTAACAAGAATATTTCCATTTAAATGCTGCTCTAGCACATGCTATGGTGACCAGATTGGTCTCCAGAAAAGCCCTGGCTCCTTCTCCCAGTGTTAGTGGGTACTGGGCTTGGGTGAAGACTGCAAGGTTCAGTGCCCTTGAACCCTTTCTATTCAGTCCCACCACTCAGCTGGCCCAGGATGAGAGAGAGGAAGTCTGGTGCCTCCTGCCCTGAGACTCCTCCAAGTCTGCAGGCCTCCCATGTTTTCTCCCCACCCAACCCTATTCACCCTACGTGGAATAGTTGTAAGATCAATATTCCTAAAGCACAGCTCTCATCATGTCACTTACCTGCCAAAAACCTGGGACAATTTCCTGTTTTCACCACCAAATGATGTCCCAACTCTCTAGTAATTAACTAACTTGAAACTGTGTGTGCTAGGAGAGAAGTTTTCAGTTTTCTTATAGCAGTGAAACTGAGGGCCACCCCTCTGACTATGGACGGGGGACTTCTCCATTCCTGGCAGACCACACTCCCCAACATGTATCCAACACAAGCTGCCCTTTACGATGACACCTGACATCTTTAAGCCAGGGCTTAGTTTTACATGGCAATTACCATTGGCTGGTAGGACAGTGTGATGGCCAATTATGGATTTCTGATCTGGCACTGGTATGAGAAAGAGAACTCAATGATGTAACTGCCATTAATTTGTTATAGATATCAAGAAAAATTGTGTGTGTGTGGGACCAATCACAAACTATACAGAGCCCTTCTCATTACTATTAACCTGTGAACTCAAAAAATATTTGAGTTGTTCCCACTTGTAGACGGGACCTGATGACTCAGGACTGGTGGCCAGATGAGATGTCAGCAAAGGCTGGGGACACCTATGGGGAGGGTGCTCCAAATGGAGAGTTCAAAGAACCAGAGGCCAAGAAAGAGCAGAGAATCAAAGGGAGCCCCCTGGCAGCCGGATGAAGTCAGGAAAAACCAGAGACAGAGGAAAAAAGAAAGCTGTCCTGTGGCTTGCTCCATTTAGGTGTGCTAAAATGTCACCTTCCCCAGAGTGGCCCTGCCTGGTGCTCCTGGCTACCAGCGTAGCTTCTGCCACTCTTCATCCTTTGCTTTGCTTATTCTTATTCAGAGTCCTTTTCTCTGACTGATAATGTATCAGATTTCTACTTGCTTATGTGTTTGTTGTTTGCACACCACCACCACCACACACAGAATGTAAGCTCCCACAGGCAGGGGCATTTTCTTGTTCACAGTGGTGTTCCCAATGCCTAGGACAGCTCCTAAAACGTAGAAGAGTCACAAAAGATTGTTGTCTGTACGATGAACTGACTCAACAGATGAGGAAACTTAAGCTCAAAAAACAAGGGAGTGACTTACAGAGGTCAGGGAAGCCACCAACCATTTCACGATGCCCAGGAAGTCCTCCACTCCCCACAACAGACAACTGGCCAACCCCAAAGGCCAACAGCAGTGAATTGAGAAACCCCCTTAGAGACAGTGTGGGGAGGATGGTAGTGGAGGAGGAAGAGCAGAGGACAAGTTTGATCTGGACCTTGAAAGACAGAGTTCATTTGCAGGGAGAGAGGTGATTAAATAAATGCCTGGCTGCTCCCTCTACTTCCTGCTCTGTGACCTGTGTAAGCCAATTCCTCATTTTGGGTCTGGCACCCACCCAACCACAGTTCCCCCAGTTGTGCCAACCAAAAATGCCTCCTAGGGACAAAAATGCCTCTGGATGAGAACTGGGAGTCTAGAGAAGGAAGCTCTCTCCTCTCCTTCCTGGCAACTGTGGACTCGCTGTGTTGGAACCCTTCTTAAAGGTGGGGAGTCCTGGCAAGGGTTAGGAGCACTCCCTTCACCACCAGTCATCTTTCCTGTCTGACGGTGGGCTCTTGATTGGCCCACATGCTGATCCTTTGGCTGCATCCTTTTCTCCACACTGTCATCACCCCCTCCATCCCCTCCAGCCCCACACCCAGTGTATTCCTCACATGTAGGAGCAAGGGGCATCCAGGACTTCCATTTCTAAAGCCCTTGAAATCTTGACGGAGAAATGACCTAACTTAGGGCCAAACAGAAATTGGTCAACAATCCAGCAATTCTGGATATCACAGTCTGCTGTGAAATTGTGAGGTTATTCAGCCACGACTGACTTGTAAATCACTAAAATAAAGCTCTGATATTAGAGGAAAGGCTTTGGAAACAAAAGGCCAGCAACTCTGCTGTCACCACAGAATGTGAATGAAACCTGGCAAAGGAAAGAAGCACCCTGTGAGGGAAGAAACCCAGTAACTTGATTGGCATTTCTGACAATAGCCCCTGAGGTGTGCCCTCCAGGGCTCTGGACTAGATTATTTAGCATGTTCATCCAAAGGGAAAAAAACAACTTGTTTTTTGATCGGTTTGCCTTTCTTTCTGGTTTAAGATTCAGCACATCACCCAGATTGATGGGTTTCATTGAAATATTTTTCCCCAATGACCTACAGTTCCATTTTCTAATATGCTGCCACCCACCCACCACTCAGAAGTCAGCAATTGATATTCTGTAATTTTCAGTGCTTGCTGAAGCTCTCCCGTGCACCACAGTAATGCTGCTGCTTTTTACAGGTATAAACAAAGAAAGATGATTATGCTGGTGGAAAACTGAAAGATGATGTAACTATAAATTGTAAAAGGATTAGGAATCCATGGCTGGATGGAGCAATTACAGGTCAGCAATTTCATGTTAAATTGCCTTTGTAAGGTAGGGTTGGAAGATACTGCAGAGCAAATTTAATTTACCTTGGAAATAATTAGTGAGATGCAGAGGCCTGGAGATGGAAATTTTCTTTAAAATTAATTACTGCTGCTCAAATCTAGCCAGACTCTTTCAGCAGCAAGGACAGTCTGCAGATAGAGATTTCATCTTTCTGAATGGTATTGAAAGCATTTCTTGGATTCTGATCTAAAATCAGTTTGAGCTTAGTATCAGGGGCAAAGCCATGCTGCACAAATTCCTGAATAGTCAGGGGATCAGCTGAACTTCAAAATGCACCTGGAAGAGAAAAATGGGAAGCAATATCTGAACCAAACAATCAGATCAGATTTAGAGGCCTTAGCATGGTCTAGTAACCCAGATAACTGTCAATTCTTTTGTGGGAATGAGGAGATAAATGCCACCTTCACTCAATAGACCCAGCACACTCTCAGTCACTGAAGACATGAGAATCGAATAGAGTGACATACTGCATTCCCAACGTGCAACCGCAGCACCCTTTCTCGAGAGCATTCCAAGTGCTGAGACAGAACTTGTGAAGTAATTAAAATCATCAGCCCTGATTGGCAAGGCAACTTGAACAATAACAAAGCTGGGAGTCTAAACACACCCACCACTAGATCTCATATTCCTCAAGGGAGGGGAGATGAGACAGGGTGGATGACTTCCCTGCACCGAGGTATTCTCCCTCTTTCCTTTAGCTCCATTTCCGTCACCCACGCTACAGATAGAAATGAAGACAGTTTCTGCTGATGTGCTGCAGGCCTGCACCATGCACAGCCCTCAGTGAATTGGGGGAGGGCAAGCCTGCATGCAAACAGGACAGAAGGAACAGTTAAAAGCAGCCTCCCATGACCACTGGGCCCACAAAACCCCCAGTGACCAGAGGGACTATGAGCTTCGGTTTGTGGTCTTTCTGCTTCTGCCTGTTTTATAGCCAAAGTGGTCAACCCTTGCATGGCAATGGAAGCCCCTCTTATTGCTGTTTCTGTGGCCACAGCTGGGATAGAGATGACTCACTCAGGCTGCACTGCAACATGGCAGGAGGGAGGAGGGGGAACGGAGAACAGATCTTTCAGCAGATTTTTTAAAAAAATAAGTTGAGGATCATATAAATACATTCAGCTCAAGGTGGCATCTTACACTCTCCTGCTGAATATTAGGGAAAAGCACCTCTTCCCCCAGGGCACACATCTTGGTAAGCACACGGCAGGCTGAATTTTAGGGTGTAACCACTATACCAGGATGCACATCCTTATCAATGTCTCTATTTGTTGAACTCCAGAAGGAAATAGATGACATATTCAAATTAGAATCATTCCAGGAGAGTTTAACAAAGGGGAGTTTACCAAGGTGTGGGTGGGTTGTGGGGTAGCACAGTGTGCGTAGGATGAAGTCAGAAGGGCCAGAGAATCACTGGGACCTAGAAGAGAGGATCAAGCACAGAGTTGCTTTGACAGGAGCTGTGACTGCTAGGAAAGGGCCAGCCAGGGGAGATCCCATAGGTAGGTGAGGGGAAAAGTACCCCAGCCACATTCTGCTCCAGCCCACCCAACTCTTTCTGGGACTCCTTCTTGGCTAAAATCACCTAGAAAGGTAGAGGTAAAGAGACCCTGCTGACATGGCCCATGGGGTCAGCTCCCAACCCCTACCCCAGGCAGAGAATAGGAGATAGAGGGTAGATCTCTACCCCGTGGATCTGGGGATGCACGGGAAATATCCAGTCCACTGTTCAAGGCAAAGCAGCCCCAGTCGTATATTTATCTTTCATGTATGTGTTTAGAGCTGCCAGCTAGGTTCTGGCTCATGTTCTGGCGACATATTGACATTTCCATTATGGATCCCTAAGTTCAACAGGCTTTTTTCCAGAAGGGAAAAGGATTGTTTTGCCTGTGAATCAGAGATTTCCTCTTCCAAAGAATGGGTCCAACCATGTTGGGAACTGGGGCTTTTTATTTCCAGCCACATGGCTGATGCTTCCACTTTAGGTGACCAGAGAGGGCTGATATTATTCTGAGGGCTCCTGACAGCTTGCATCATATGAATGTCTGCTTTATTAAAAATTAACTAGAAAATCATCAAGTCTGCAAGTGCTGCAGCAGAGGCAGAATGACTGTGTATGATACAATTTTTGATATGTTTAGAAAAATCATGGAAGACATATTTGAGAAACAAAGTAAGGAAAGCCAGGTGAGACTTTCTCTTCCTTCAAGTAAGCGGGTGGTGTGTTGTTTTTTGTGGACAGTGCTGGGTCATCAAGGACCCAAGAATGACTAATGCACGTTTCATTCACAAGTGGAATACGATAAGAAATTACTCAATCATCACTCTGTGTGGTTCTGATTGAAACCTACCCCTCTGTATGGATGAGAAGAATTTGTATTTTTACTGCATACAGGGGCTGGCTGATCTTTTCAGCTTTGGAGGACCTGAATGTGGTCAACACATGTCCTCTTTTCACATGAATGATCCCATGCTGTCTGTTTAACTAGAGTAACCAACTAGCCAACTTTCCACGGAACTCATTTCTCTCTCTTTTCCTCTCTCCAATGCACACTCCTACTCTCTACCTTTTCAGCTCCTTTTAGGTAGAGAAATACACCAAGAGATGACAGTTATTAGCTCTTTAATATCAAATTTATAGTCTAGAAATATCAGGTCAAATGAGACAGGCAAATGTCTTCTCAAATTTGAAGTGTCTTCTCAAATTAAAAAGCAACTAAGAATCAATGAAACTCTGACACCAGTAAGTAAATGGATAAAGGATATAAATGACACAATGCATTCAGAAGTCACCCTTACTGAACAAACAGGGAGGGAATGCGTAGCCTCAATTGCTCATTCACAGTTCATTCATACATTTGTTAAATATTTACTCAACACTCACTGTATGCCAGGCACTACCCAAGAACCTGGGAATGATAGATGAGTAAAACACAGACGTCATCCTTGAGGGGTTCCCATTTTACCAAGAAAGACCTCAAACAAGGCCCATGCAACAGGATGTCATGTTTAGGGGACAATAAGCAATTAAGAAAAATAAAAAGCAAATGGGCACTTCAGAAAGCTAAAATGCTGAGGTGAGGAGGGTGGAAGACAGCCCCAGGAGGACTCAGGACTCATAGGAAGGGTGACAATTCAAATAGGTGCCATTTTCAATGAGGACATTAGCACATGTTTTTAATGACAATGGTAATGTTGTAAAGCAATAGTGACATGGACTCACCCTATGACAATTCAAGTAGTAATAACCATGGCTCTCCAATTTCACAGAGTTCTATAGAAGGGTGTAATCCTTCTACAGGAACTGGAAAAGCCATTTGCCATAAGATGCGTATGTATCACATAATGTGGCTATGTATCATAACAAAAAGTTGGAATCCTATTAAATATCCAATGATCACAAAAAGATTCAACAAATTATAGCATATCTATTTGCCTGAATATTCTGCATCCATTTGGAATGTTTATGATATATTAACTGAAAAAAATATACGTACACACTAAATAATAGTTATTTTTAAATATCCACATGGTGGGTGGGATCCTAGGAGGAATGACAGTAAAACGTTAACAGTGATCACATGCATTGCTCTGTGTGTGTGTGTGTGTGCTGGAGATTTAACCCAGGGGCACTTTACCACTGAGCTACACCCACCACCTTCTTCCCTCTTTTTGTTTTGGGACAGGGTCTTGCTCAGTTGCTTAAGGTCACACGAAGATGCTGAGGCTGGCCTCAAACTTGTGATCCTTCTACCTTGGCCTCCTGAGTTGCTGGGATTACAGGTGTGTGCCACCATACCTGAATTACAGTATTTCCCCTATGTCCCCCCCAATTTTTAATATGATTACTTTTTTTAAAAAGTGTTTTAATGGTGCATTATAGTTACATATAATAATGGAGTTCATTTTGACATAATCATACATTCATGGAATATAATTTGCTCCATGTCAGATCCCAGTACTTCCTCTTCCCTTCCCCTACCCCCTCCCACGTTCTCCTTTCTCTACTCTACTATGATCACTTTTTTTAGATTAAAAAGTGAAACTTGTATGAAATGAAAATTAAAGAAAATAAAACCCTACCTAAGTCATATTAGCAGCCATTTTCCACTGGCTTGAATTCAAACATGGGGAAGAGCAATGCCCTGCTCCGTGAGGCCTGGGCAGCAGGCCCATCTTGCTAATCATGATATATATTTGGCTAAGCCTCTTATCTCATTTCATTTTCAGAAAGTAAAAGAGATACACCAAATTTTCTCTAAAGCTCCTTCTGAACCAAAAACCTCCAAATCTTGAAGAAGAACATGCTCCTCCATTCACTGAAATCATAAACAGACATCCAGACACTTCACATAAATCAGGTGCAAAATGTCAGACGAGAAGAGTCATACGCAGAAAATAATGTGTTTCTCTCATCAGACATTTCTCAGAAAAGATTAAACAGTGCCTTTTCCCACTGAATTCATAATATATTCTGGTTCTTGTTTTTCACATCAGTCTTTATGGAAGAGCAAGCTTTGTCAATTATTAAACATGGATTCCAGCCTATTGATATTCAGCCTCGTAGAGGCAGTGCCTTAAATGGAATCTGGATCTCTTAAGACAATCTAAACCCTTTTCTCTAATTTTTAGGCCCTCCTACTTTTTAAATAGTCATTCACGATACAGCACAGTCTAAGCCTCTACAGACGTAATATTTCAAACTATAGGTAAACATGGACAATAATCTACCTATTTTCTTCAGGCTGCGGGAAAGAGCAGCATTGTGGGGATATTTCTTGGAATATGCATGCTTTAGGGCTTGGAGATATTCTTAATCTCTTTTCCTAATTCAGTAGATTTTAAACATGGAGCTGATCCTTTCTTAGGGTCCAAAGAAAATGTGTCAATGCTTGGATTGAATGATGCCTTGGTCAGCTTGCCTTGATCAAAGAAGAAGATCAGGGGTGAAATGAAGCCTATAATATCTTTTATTTCCTGGGTAGCTGTGGGTGAGTCAATCCCCTCATTTGTAAAACAGGAAACTTGGGCTTTATTCTTTCAAAGGTCCCTTCCAGATTTTTACAGTTTCACTGTAGCGCATCTACAGCTGCCAAGCACTTCCTCACAAGCCACTGGAAGATGCAGAGACGGAGTTTGCAGGGTTCTGGCTCTCAGGGAAGACTCACAAGAGTTACTTAAACCCATGACAACAGACACAGTGGCAAAATCCTCTGACAGCTGGGCATGGCTCCAATGTAGCACTGCTTAAGGTGACAGACTACACAGTCACTGAGCGTGAGAAACCCACCCACACTTTCCCTCCCTTCTCCCTGCAGGTCCATTGCTAGGACTCAGGGGATAGCAGAACTAGATAGGCAGGAGAAAAAAGATCTGGTAGAAAAAATTTTTCTCTGGGTAATTTCCCTGACCACTAAGGAGTCAGCACTAGTGAAAACAAACTAGGAACACTCAGACACTCCCACCCGTTGGAGATTGACTTCCAGTGCTGACTGAGCATCTCCAGGAATTAACATGTTCATTGGTGGGACCCATTCTCTTCCCCAGCTGTGTATTCCAAGAGTCTCCTCCAGTCCTAAGGCTTTCAATAGCATGAGAATGAAGTAGCCAACAGACAGGTCCATCTGGGTGCCTCTCAGAGCATCTTCAACATAAATATCCAGAAAATACCTCTGGATTTTTTGCCTCCCACTTCTAAATTTGGCACACCCAAAACATAGGAGTCATGATTGCCATCTTCCCTGGCCTCATCCTTCACGGTGATTTCAGCTGACTGCTCTCTCTTCTATAGGCACCTGCCATTCACTGGTCTTCCTCTCCAGTGCCAACACTCAGGTTCCAGTCACTGTCCCCTCTCATGGGCAACACCAGCAACCTCCCCTCTACTCTCTTGACTTCCACTCTGCCTTCCCCCAATCTATTTTCCACATGGCTGTCAAATGTTCTTTCCTGAATTATGCCACTCATCTGCTCCAGACTTTCACCTGGCTCTGTGTTGTACTTTGAATGAGATCCAGGCTCCTAAGACAGGTACCACCAGGGCCTTGCCCTCCTCTGCTCACCTAGGGCCACACTCCCTGTTGCCCACTGTACTGCAACCCCAGTGGTTTTTCTCATCCCAAGCAAGCCAGTTTCCAGGACACCCCAGAGCCTTTGCTCCTAGGTCCCCTTGCTCCCCTGCTCTTTGTGTGTCTTTTCTTCTTTTCATTTCAGTGTCTTTGTGACTTAGAGAGGCCGTCTCCGGATCCGCTCTCAATTTCTTTCTATGATAGCATCCTGTTTATTTCTTCCTGTAATGTTAAAATTTATTGCTAATTTGATTCTTATTCTATACCTTGTGTAGATTGTAAATACCAAGGAGCAGAAGTCCCGGTCATATTCTTTCCTATATATTTCACATTCAGGACATAATAGGTGCTCAATAAATATTTGTTAATTAAATCATTGACGAACGCTATCAGCTATTACTATTTTGTAGCTAGCTGTTAAGAACTCAGTCTGATTAATCTTACTCTGGAAACCTATTTTGCTTCCTCCACCTCTGTTCAAGTGGAGTTCCAGCTACAGGGAAGGGAAAAAGAATCTGCAAACTTATTTCCTAAAAGCAACTCTTTAAAAAGTCAAAAGTTCTACTCCTTTCTCAGGAAGGAATCTGAATTGTTTCCTCTTTTATAACCTCTCCTCTAGGAAGTTTTGATTTCAGAGCATAAAGAATATTAATTATAATCATTTATGTGAGCTGCTTCCCATTTTATGGCCAATTACCTTGTAGCTCAGTAACATTTATGTATGTCATTAAATATGTGCCATTGATTTTCTTGTAAGTTTTTTTTCAAACTATTCCTCAGAACAGTTGCCCCTTCTGTAAAATCAGAGGAGCTGGGTTTGGTGCTGTGTGCCTATAATCCCAGCAACTCAGGAGGCTCAGGGAGGAGCATCACAAGGTCAAAACTAGCCTCAGCAATTTAGCAAGGCCCTAAGCAACTTAGCAAGAACTGATTCAAAAAAATTTTTTTATATATATATAAAGGGCTGGAGATGTGACTGTATGGTAAAATATCCCTGGGTTCAATTCCTAGTACCCCCCCAAATAAAAATGAAAATGAAATTTGAGGAAACATATCAACTTGATGTACTACAGTGCAGACATAAAATTATTCTTATGTAAACACAGTAAATAACAATGTCTTTGATTCATGTGAAAAGACAAAAGCAAAATACATAATTTGTCTGATTTGTCATTAAAACTATTCAAGGATGTATACAATTGAGCAATTCCTAACAGGGAACAAGAAAAAAAAATGTTTAGTTTCATTTTGCTGCATATGGATTTCCAGTTTTGCCAGCACTTAACTGTCAAGTATATTAGATTTATGTCTGATCTTTTGAAAATAATTTTCAGTTTTCTGGCTACAATATTGTTTGTACAATAAACTCAGAGGGAATGAAGGCCGTCAACATGACTGCGTGTGTGCTTCTGCAGCTGACAGTGACTGGAAACATGAAAGGGAGTCTGGGAAACTCTTATGTGATGTTCCTGCTTGTTTGGACTGTCTAGAAACTATGCCCTTTTGTTTTCTGACTCTAGTTTTATTGCCTGATTAAATCTGTCACTCAGAACATTTCTATCAGGAAATAGCCACAAAAAGCAGCTCCTTAAAACTTATATTTTCTGCTTGTTCTCCATCCAGATGGGCATATCTGTGTGAAATGCATGCATCAGGGTGGAGGAAGCAGGGAAGACAGTGTCCTCAAAGTGACTGCAACAAAATAAATACCTAATGAACACAGATGCAAAAATTCTTAACAAAATTTTAGCAAATTGCATACAAAAACATATTAATGATTTTTTGCTTCCTGCAATTGCTCTTTTAGCTGTTTATTGGTGTGATCATTCATTGCCTGCATTTGCTCTCTCATCTCATCATTCGCTTCTCAGATCATTTTAATTATGCACATTCTGAACTCCCTTTCTGACATTCCTTCTACCATGTTGTCATTGGGTTCTATTGATATAACATCTAGGTTTGTTTGGGACACTTTCTTCCCTTGTTTTCTCATGTTGCTTGTGTATCTTCCCCTCTAGCAGTGCAAATCAGAGGTATTGCAGTTTCCCTTTAAACACTTAAAGTGTCCCTGCAGATTTCCAATACCTCACCTTGACGAGATTAATATTAGCAACACACCATATAAACAATATGTGTCCTTAATCCATATAGTCCCTATTTAGATATTAACTGTGTTGTCATAATAAATGACAGAGATGAGTTCAAATTATTATTATCCACAGCATAACCAATAGATTTGCAATAAGGACCACAATTTCAAATGGTGGAAAAAGAGAATGAGGAGGGGTATAGAATATAATGTTAATGAGATAGGAAGTGAGTCTATAGAGGTACTATGTCATAGGAGTAGTGAAAGTGTAATTAAAAGAAATAGGTTGTTAGCTTGAGAGAAGAGAGAAAGAATCTCCAAGGAAACAGATGTATAAGAGGGCAATAGAGTGATAAGAATATTAATAAAAGAAAAAATTGGGAATTTAGTAGGTATAATAGGAATATTCGTACTAATACTACTAATTTAAAAACTTTTGTAATAAAATTATACTGTGTGTTCAAACCTCCTGTTTTTCAGTAGTCTGATGCCTGAGAGGTGCTTGATACTGCAGTTTCCCACAAAGGGTGCTGTCCCACTGCCTCCAGGAATAATTAATGCTTGTGGGCAAAAGGAACCTGGTGATAATAGATGGTCACAGTGTAGGTGCAGGTCTGGGCACTAGACCAGGGATGGGGCACAGGCCTGTGCTTGGAGATGGTGGGCCTGATGACTCAGCAGGCCTGTGTTCACAGCTGGGGATTCCCTCAGTAGGCCTGTGCTTGGACCTGGGGATCTGAGCAGCAGTCCTCTGGGGCTCCTTGCTGGGACTTTTAAATCTCTTTTAAAAATAAAAATATGCCACATTTTCTTTATCCTTTCATACGTTGAAGGACCCCCAGGTTGGTTCCATAGTTTAGCTATTGTTAATTGAGCTGCTATAAACATTGATGTGGTTGCATCACTGTGGTATGCTGATTTTAAGTCCTTTGGGTATACTCAGCCTTAAAGAAGAATGAAATGATGACATTTGCCTGTAAATGGAAGGAACTGGAGAATATTATGCTAAGCAAAATAAGCCAATCCCAAAAAACCAAAGGCTGAATGTTTTCTCTGATATGTGGAGCTAATTCACAATAAGTATGGGGCTAGGGAAGAATAGAGGTATTTTGGATTAGGCAGAGGGGAGTGAAGGGAGGGAGGGGAGGCGGTGTGGGTGTAGGAAGGATAGAATGAATCAGACACTATTAACCTATGTGCACATATGACTACATGAGTGGTGTGATTCCACATCATGTACAACCAGAAGAATGAGCAGTTTATAGTCCATTTATATATGATGTGTCAAAATGCATTCTACTGTCATGTATAACTAATTCAAACAAATAAAAATAAATAAATAAAAATATGCATACTATGCTACCATTTTTTTAAAAGCAAAGTAAAATGAGGAATTCAGGGAGGGGGATACATCTGTATATCTACATAAAGATTTACATAAGACATACACTTTTATGAATACATGTAATGTATTTATAATGCATACGTCTGTACTGTACACATGAACACACACACATTTGTTTTTAAGCAAAGGTGTGTCTGGAAAGATAGACTCTACACTGGTAATTACAGTTGCCTCTAGGAAAGAAAACTAAGGGAATAGGGAACTGCGGGTTGAGGCTCACTCTTCACTCTATAATCTTTCACACTGTTTAAAATATTTAACATGGGCATGTATTATTATTCAAACAAGAGATTGAATCATTGCTAGTAAAGACAGAGAGCTAGTTGCCAAGAAACCAAATAAGTGCCCAATGAAGTGAATTACATTAAATGTGTTTCATGAGTAGATTTTTTACATATTTAGAGGTGAAAAAAATTTAAACAAATGCAACTGATATTAAGTGCATTCTAAATTGTGTACTGAATATTTCATGAGGCACAATGGGGCAAGGATGTATTACAGAAGCATCAGATGCCATTATCTGTATTAGTTTGCTATGGCTGCTCTAACAAAAATATCAAAGCCTGGGCGGGCATACAGTGGAAGTTTATTTTCTCACCATTCTGGTGGCTAAAAGTCCAGGATCAAGGTGTTGGTTGGTTGGGTTGCTCCTGAGACCTCCGTCACTGTGTCCTCAAGTGATCTTTTCTTTGTGGATGCATGCCCTGGTGTCTCTCTGTGTCCAGACTCCCTCTTCTAATAAAGACACCAGTAAGACTGAATTAGTGCTCACCCTAATGGACTAATTTTAACTCGTTTGCCTCTTTAAAGGCTTTATCTCCAAATTTAGTCACACTCTGAAGTACAGGAGGTTAATTAAGGCTTCAACATACAAATTTTAGAGGATCACAATTCATTCTATAACATTATTCTTGAAGAATTTTCAATTTAATCAGTGATCTAAAACCATATATTCTTTTTAAAAAATTGGACCTTTTTTATTATACATAATAATAGGATTCATTTTACATAATTATGTATGGAGTATCATTTGTTCTAATTCAGTCCCCAGTACTTCCCCTCTCTCTCCCCTTCCCTCCCCATGTTCACTTCCCTCTACTCTACTGACCTTTCTGCTTTTTATATATAGTTTTTTTATTATAGCTGTTTGGATATACATGATGGTGAGACTCACTGTGGTATATTCATATGTGTACGTAGGGAAGTTAGGTCAGATTCATTCCATTGTGTTTCTCTATGCCATTTTTCTTTCCTTCTCTTCATTCTCCTTTGTCTACTCCACTGATATGTCTTCTTTTTTTTATCTCCCCCCTATTTTAGATTAACATCCATATATCAGAGAAAACATTCAACCTTTGACTTTTTGGGACTGGCTTATTTCACTGAGCATGAAAGTCTCCAGTTCCATCCTTTTGCCAGAAAATTCCATAAAGTCATTTTTTATTATGACTGAGTAATACTCCATTACACACACACACACACACACACATACACACACACATATATTGTTGCTCCCTGCCGAGCAACAAGGTTTGATGTATCCCCTCTGGACCCGCCAGAGGAGAATACGGGGTCGAGCAGGATGATGAGTGTCAGCGGCCAAGGAACCACACCAGAGCCAGGAGGTCTGTCAAAGCAGGATCTCAAGTTTATTAAGGAAGTTACACGGCTTTTATTTAGGGTGAGGGTACAGCGAAATCCAATCAGATTGAGGGTCTGCAAGGCATGGGGTGTGCATGCAGGCAAGAGTCTCGCGGAACTACTACTAGCCAATCCTAGGCAGTGAGTTAGGCAGCGTCACGTAAGGGAAGGAGGTTGCCATGAGGGCACTGTCACCATTGCTGTCGCCATTATAGGGTGTGTCCCCCATAATATATATACCACATTTTATTTATCTATTCATCTGTAAAACCATATATTCTTGAGGAAAAAAAACTCCAACATTTAGGGCAGCAAACAAATGTAAGTGTGAATAATAATATAGAAACTAATAAGCTCAGACTTTTTAGGCAGTGTCAATTTTCTGGGCACAACCTCCTATGAAAAAATCGAAAAACAGGAACGCATGAAGACAAAACTTCAAGTTAGTTAGTCTCGTACTCACTGTGCATGAGGCAGGAATCTAACTGCTTTGCGTTTGGGAAAACAATTACTTTGTCAAATTGTAAGGTGGTAGACACAATACCAAAGCAACCCATTAATTTAACCAATTCTGTGGAAAATTTTATCCTAATGTTGCTTGAAATTATCTAGGATAGAGAGAACTGGGTTGTTGAAAAGTTTTATTGTTGCCAACATTTTTAATAACAAAGACAGGTGACACTTCCACACATAAAATTACAAACATTTCTCCATCCAGGATGAGGCAGTATAAATCATCCCTATTAATCAGTTCATGCATCCAATAATGAGTTGAGTCCCTCTGGTGTGCTTGGGCCATTCTGAGGCTTGAGATGGGTCAAAGGACGGGACCACTGTGTCTGTCTGCTAGGCTCTTGTCCAGTCTGCCGGTTTAGCACACTGACCTGCCTTCCTTGCTTGCTCTTTTCCAATTTTCCCTTCTCTTTTTTTTTCTTCTTATTTTTGCCCCATTTTGTGTACAACCACATAAAAAATGACTTAATCCCTAACTTCCCAGATCCACAAACTATAATGGTGAAACCATTCTGTGACCTGGGCAGGGCTCCTAGTAATATTTTGTTCAACCCATTGTACAGAAATTGTGAGAGTATGACTGGCAATACACGTAAAAGCATATTTTGAGCAGTGAAGCCCTCTTCACTACAATGGAGAACTAGACACAATGGAGAACTAAAAACCAAAAAACAGGGTCGCCTTGAAGCTAGTCAATTGATTGAGTCTGCTGTAACCCACCATGTGTCTTGCTAGAATGAAGCAGATGATTTTGTTTCCTCAAATGGTGAAAGGAGGAGCCATGTGATGAGGAAATATTCGCCAGGAAATATATCAAGGAGCAAATAATGCATACCACGTGTTTTACTCAGCTTTTCATTGCTGTAACTAAAATATATGACACAAGCAAGAGGGGAGAGTTTATTTGGGCTCACAGTTGTAGAATTTCAGTCCAAAGTCAGCCCACTCCATAGCTCTGGGCCCCAGGTGAGGCAGAACATCATGGCAGAAGGGTATGGTGGAAGAAGACCTCAACCAGGTAGCAGAGAGAGCTTAGCTTACTAGCTCTCTCTAGTAAGGGCCAAGATATTTATTCCAAAGGTACACCTCCAGTGACCTACCTCCTTCAGTCAAACCCTGCCTGCCTATGGTTACCACCCTGTTAATCCATTTCAGTGGATTCATCCACTATTAGGTTACAGCTCTCATGATCTAATCATTTTGCCTTTGAAAATTCTTACATAGTCTCACATATTAGCATTTGGGGGACACCTCATATTCAAGCCATAACACCATAGAACAAAGGGAATTTCAATATCCTTTGCTTTTTTTTGTGAACTGTTAAAAGTGTTAACCCTTAGGTTTTCCACTTATGAAATGCCTGTTTTGTAGACTTCTCAAAAGGATACATCCTAAAACAGAACAAGATGGTGCGCTGAATTCCAGGAACACAAAAGGAGAGCCAAGAAACACAAGTGCCAATCAGCTGCCCAATATGATCAATCACTTGGGGAAAAAGATATAGTGGTTCAAAGTTAGTTTAAAAGCAAAGAAATGATGGACCTGACCTGGTCACCTGTAGGTTCCTCTCAGGTCCCACACAGACCCCTTTCCCTGAAAATGGAAGCCACAGCCATGTTACAACAGCAGCATCCTCTGAGCCACTCTCTGCCCCCAAGCAGTCATGGCAGCTGCCTTACTGGGCCCTACAGTATATGCCAGGGGAGTGACTCTTCAGGACAATTGATCAGGTCATTGGCCCAGGATGGGTGTTCCCCTGCATCATGGAATCCTGGGGGAAATTCAAGCAAAGAGTGAGGCTGTCCATTCCATAGCCTTAGTTTAAGTCCAAAGAGGAAAAATGCCAAGTGTTTTTCTTTTTCTCTTTTTAACAACCCCCCAAACAAGCAACATCAGATCATTTTTTAGATTGATTAAGCTCCTTGTAAAGGTTAATTGGTTTGTTTTTCAAACAAGTTTGGGGTTTTTGTTGTTGTTGTTGTTATTGTTGTTGTTGTTGTTTTTCCTAACAAATTTCCTTTGACCCTGAGGTCCAGACTGGTTTTCATCAAAACATCTCTTTTGAATGAGGGATTCTGGGAACATTTCCCTTCTTACAAAGAGGTGCCCATTTCTGATGTGGGATAAGGGACTCCCCAGGTAAGTCAGGTGGGGAGGACACTGGGAAAGGAAGGCTGGCCCATTACTCACAGTGTACATGCCTGTCTACCAGATGGCACCAGCTTCCCTGAAACTGAGCCAGGAGAGTATAGGGAAATTTCTCAGAACTCATCACTGCCACCACTGGTTTCCTTTCTCCCCACTTCGGTGCTTCCAAGAGAGGGAGTTAGATTTGCTGTGCCATTGTTACTGCATTTACCACTAGACTGGGCTTCTCTTGGGCTGGCTATGCTCTCCTGAAACTTTCTCAAATGTTTCCTGGGCATATGTAAAAGAAAGGAGAAGGAAACACTGTGTACTGCACAGACATGGCCGCTAAACCTCTGTATCCTTTCTGCTGGCAAGTAATGGGTTGTGAGGGAGAAGTCATAGGCTTTGGAGTCAGGATCCTGTCTCCGCCACTGTGTTAATCAGCTTGAGCTAAGGTATGCTGCAGTAACAAACAATCCCAAGTCTCATTAATTTGAAGTAACAAAGTTTATTTCTCAACTAGGAAACATGTCAATCATAGGCCAGCTAAAGCTCTCTTCCATGAAATCTTCATTTCTAGACTCAGACTGAAGCAGCAACCTCTATCTGGAAAACTGATCTTATGGAAGAAGGAAAAGAGACAGAGGAACTGTTTGTTGGCTTTTTCACATTCACATTTCTGTTCACAGCACTCCATATTTTATTGTTAAAAAAACCCAAAAAAGTCACATGGCCAAGCATAACATGAACAGAGCCATGACATTTAATCTACCCTCAGGGAGGGACAGCAAGTACATTGAACAACACTACAGCTTGCCACAGCCTCTTACAAACTCTGTGTGCTTTGACAAATTACCATGAGGTGAGAATGATGATGTGGACCTGGAGATGATAGAATGATTAAATAAAATGTGGATTAAAAACTGAGAATATAGTAGGAATTAAACCAGTCAGCTTCCTCCCACTCTATATTTTAGACAAGTCAAAGAAATTCTCATCCCCTTGGAACTAGTTATTCTGATACTCCAAAATGCAGATATGCCAATTACTTCTGATGGGTAATACATTTTTATAATATCTTACACACTGGATTTTTTTTTTTTTTTTTGTGGTACTGGAGATTGAACCCAGGGCCTTGTGCATGCGAAGCACTCTACCAACTGAGCTACATCCAGAGCCTATATCTTATACACTGTTTTAACCAAAAATCTTAACTCTAATAGTGGGAATTTCAGATGCTAGAAAGTGTTGATGTAATTGTCCATTTGCCTCCCTGTACCATGACCCTCTAAGCTTTCTGGTTTTGACCACATAACCTATACCTGTGGCTTAGCCCTGTGTCAGACTCTGGGGCTATTTCTCTATGACTGGAGAGGATTACATAATCCCAGAACAGACACTTGGAGACACTTCATGACTCAGTACCAACACAAACCTGAAAATAGTTCCATGTGACCTTTTCCTGTGGTTCCTATAGGTTGCAATACTTGAGTATCATCTGAGTTCTCAACCTGCATCACTGACTTCTAAAGCCTGCTTTTCTGCCACCCTGACTCCCATCCCCTAGAAACCAGAATTCCCAGCCTGGGATTTCTTATTTTCTGGTCTTCTTATATGAACTAAACGTTGCTACAATTGTCCCACATTCACCCTTTGCCTCCCATTGTCTGCCAATCTGGATCACTACCTGGGGCTACTGATCATAATTGCCATGCCCCCACTGATGCTTTGGTCCCAGTTAACCACATTGCAATGGTCCTACTACCAACCCCATTCCAGCTCAGCAGCAGGAAAAGGAGGAGGCATTTTATAGAGTCAGGTCATCACTGGCACCAAAATCAGGCCTGGCTTATAGTCCATAAGTAGCTCTTCCATGCTGCCAACATAAGACTTTGTCTTCAGTCATTGGGGTCACCATACCCGCCCCTGCATGAAGTCTTAGCACTATCATGCCAATGACAGGGAACAGAGGCCATGATAAATGAAAACAGGTAGTCCATGTCAGTGGCTACCCATCTGCAGTGTAGGAATTCCTCGAGGATTTATGATGATGGTAATGAAGGTCCATGAACATTTTTTCATAATTTCAAAAATTTCTGCCACAAGATACTGAATAGAACATTTTCTATTACCCTGAAACTGGTAAGTAGGTTTCTTCTTTCTTTCTTTCTTTCTTTCTTTCTTTCTTTCTTTCTTTCTTTCTTTCTTTCTTTCTTCTTTCTTTCTTCTTTCTTCTTTCTTTCCTCCTTTTAGCTTGCCAAGGCAAACTTTACTTCTGCAGAAAGGAGTGCTACCAAACAAAGTCTGGCAAGCAGGTACCAGTATGTTTACTTTCTAACAGTACCATCTATGATTGGGTTATATACTACCCCCAGAGTAAACTAGGAGCCAACACAATATCCCCTACTACTCCCAACCTTCACTCCAGCCCAGTCCCCAGTTTATGTAGGACTAGAGGCCTTCTGGGCAGTTCAGTGTTCATTCTGAGAAGCTTTTCTCCCCTTCCCTGAGGTGGAAGTCTCTTCCCATGCATGTTAGTGTAACATTAGCCACCACAACCAGCAAACCCAAAACTCTACAATAGCTCAAACACAATAGCATGTAACAGTTCAAAGCAGATGGTTTTATTCAGCCAAGAGCTTTCCTCTGTTAGTGACTCAGGTATTCTGTTGTTTTTTTTTTTTTTTTTCCATTATAGTTTAGCCATTATTCCCTGGGTCTTCATCATCAGCAGCAACCAGCACTTAGAAGTGGAGAAGTGCTTGGAGGGGGCACTTGTGCTTCTTAAATGCTTTGACCTACTGGTGTGAATGTCACTTTAGATGACAGTCCATTGATGAGAGCCAGTCACAAGGGCACACCTCAAGGCAAAAGGGGTAGGAATTTTAGTCTCTGGTTGGGAAGTCCTTTCCCAGTGATATTTTCCCCTGTGGAAGGGGAGCCCAAACTTTAGTCTACATCGATTATATGGATGGATTCAGCTTGACATGACTACAGCCATCTTGACTGGTAACTACCACGATTTTCCCAGAGTAACCTTTGTGGTTTTGTCTGCCTAGTTTCCCAGCAAACTATAAATAGACAAAACCATTAGAGTGGTATATGGAACTGTACAACCAGACCCTGGTACCAGGAATGTTCCTGACCCTAAAGATATTAGTTTAAGATAAACCAGGTACACTCTGGCTTTGATGAAGTCACTTTGGTCTTAGCCAATATATATGCCCTTCCTTCTGACACAAATTGCCAGGCTCTACCTGGTCTTGCTGTTGCCCAAAATCATGCTTCTTTTAGTAAGTCCACCAATAAATTGCACTTTGCGCTATCCTAGATCAGTCTGCCTCTCTTTCTTTGGTCTCACAGCACCTTGAGATTGTTTTTTGTTTGTTTGTTTTTCAATACTAGGGATATACTAGGCAAATGCTCTAACATTGAGCTATATCCCCAGCCCAAGGCTGTTTTTTATACACAAGAATGGGGCTGTTTCTAAATATCTACATCACCTAGTACCAAATGATGGAAATGAGGCTCCCGGGGAATCATTTGTAGATTGATTGGAGGCACTCACAAGAAGTGGAAGCTTTCATTTTACCCCCTGGACAGACACCTGCTGAGCTACACAATCTGTCTTCCTTTGATAATACCTTCCAGAGAGAATAGAGAATTCTGTGGTGCAAAATGCTAAGGACCTATTAACATAAGTTCACTGATGGGTAAGAGAGAGGCTCCTGAATCTAGAGGCTAGCACTTGCTTCTTCTCTAGATATTTCTGAAGAGCTAGCAGAATGAGAAGCAACTATAGTATATGATGTCATGTGAAAAAATGACGATTGGGACAACTTCATTCCAGTCCTTCATGCCTCCCAAAGGGCATGGAATGCAACTCGTTCTTCTCAATGATATCATGCCAAGAAGCACAGTAGTTGTGCAGAAGGGAAGAGATATAAGGTGACCAGGGCAGCCACAAGTCAGGTGAGGAAGTACTCCATTGGAAGAGGAGGGTGAGGACTTGGACCACCAGTCAGGTAAAAAAAAAAAAAAAAAAAAAAAAAAGAGTTCCATTTGTCTCTCTCCTAAGTAGTCCTCAGTACCCAGTTTGGGGTGAAAATCAGAAAATTTGACAATACCCTCAAAGAAACCTCAAATACTATCTACACAAAACCACTCCATTAGCAGAGGCCATCAGTGTCAATCAGAACTAGATCCAAACAGCTTAGGCTGGGCGTGGAGGCACATGCCTGTAAATCCCAGGGGGCTGTGGCAGGAGGATTGCAAGTTTGAGGCCAACCTCAGCAACTTAGCAAGACCCTTTCTCAAAATAAAGATATTAAAAATACTGGGGATATGGATCAGTGGTTAAGTGCTCTTGGTTCAATCTCTAGGACTAAAAACAAAGAAACAAACAAACAATGACAACAAAAAACAATACTTACTCGGTCAGGGACATCACCCTACCACACACAGTGGTCAGCTATGTAAGATGGCCTCTGCCTGTACCATGTCTCCTTCCTGCCCACTACCACCCTAAAGGATGGAAATATTACAGAGGAGGAGAGGGCAAGGTGTGTGCACCCCCTCTTCTTGGCTTCAAATCCCCGGGTCACTGCTCAAGCCTGTGCTGCAGGGAAAGAATGGGATGAACTTTAATAGACTTTGAAATTGAACTGAGTCTTAATTAGCAAAAGTGACAAGGAAGTTATGGAATCGGCTGAAACACTGTTAAGAAACAGGAAATGGAAGACTCGTCCGAGCATGGATTAAGACAGTAATTGAAAAAATAAGACTGTCATACTCCACTGAGTTGAATCTCCTCAATGCATTGTTAAAACTATTTCTGAGTCATTACCTGTGTGTATTTGACTGATTAAGACTAACTTTCTAATTTTAGGGGAGGAGTTAAAAGCTGACTCTTTTTCCTTTTAAGAGTGTGCATTAATTCAGGGAATATAGCCTAGTAAGCCTAGGTAAAAATCTAATTTTTAATTCTGACTTCCAATCTCCCTGTCCCAAAAGGGTCCCAAGAGAAGATGGGGCTCCCAGCCAAAAGAATAGTAAGCAGGATTTCACATTCCTGGATGGTATTAAGTGGTTCCAACAACCTCTGATTTCCTAATACTACTGTCTGCCTCCTCCCCTCAGGGAGGACAGCACAGGGGGGATCTCAAGCCTCTGCTTGGCTGGTATGCCCATTCCCTCAGGCTCTCCTGGAGAGACTGGGAACAGCTCTGAATCTTTACAAGAGGCTTGAGTCCACTTCAACGCAGTGTGTCTGGAATTCTGCTGCTTCACTGTTGGATTGCATCAGTGAATGAAAAGAAAAATCTCTACCCTTGCTCAGCTTTCTTGTAGTGGAGGAAGAGAAACATTAAGCAATGAAATATAATCTGTGTACGTTAAATGAAGCTATCTTGGAGAAGAGCATCCCAGACAGAGACTCTGAGATAGGAGTTTGTCTGGTTTTGTTTTGTTTGAGGAAAACAATAAAGAGGCCAGTGTGTCTGGAGCAGACAGTGAATAGAGGGGCATTTCCTAGATGGGGGACGGGGTGCGCATCTAAGGAGTCTGCTTTGTATTCTGAGACTGGGAGCCATCAGAGGACTTTGAGCATAGAGGGAATATGATCTGACTTACAATTAAAACAGAATATTCTGACTATTTGAAGGACTGGAAAGTAGACTCTAGGGTGGGGAAGGGTAGTATTGGAAAAACTCACTAGGAGGCTATCGCAATAAATTAGTTACAGATTATGGATACTGACTGAAATAGTGAGAAATTGCCAGATATGTTTTTATTTCTCCTCCTTCTCTTCTTCCTTTCTTCTTTCTTCTTTCTTCCTCCTCCTCCTCCTCCTTCTCCTTCTTCCTCTTCCTCTTCTTTCTCCTCCTCTTTCTCTCCTCTTTGGTTTCCTTTTGTTTTTCCTGACACAGGGTCTCACCATGTTGCCTAGGCTCTTCTCAAACTCATAGGGTCAAGCATTCCTCCAACCTCAGCTTCCCTAGATTATCTGGGACTATAGGCATGTACTGCCAAGCCTCACCAATTCACATATTTTTCAAATGTAGGACCAGCATGGTTTTCTAATGGAGATGCTGGGTATGAAGAATAATTGAAATCATGAATGAGTATAAGATTTTTAGCCTGAGCAACTGGAATATGAAGTTATCAGTGGAGGTGGAGAAGGCAGAAGTGAAGCAAGTGTAAGGGGATTTGATCATGTTAAATTTCAGACAACCAGGAAGAGATGTTGAGTTGGCAGCCAGCATTTAGGAGAAAGGTCCAGACCAGCAATATAAATTTGGGGCCTAGAGTCATAGGGATGTTTTTTTCAAATGCTGAGATAATCGTCAGTGTACACAAGGACTATGCAGTAGGACTGTGGATTGTTGGGAGGTTAATGGAAAGAGGAGAAATCAACAAAGGAGGTAGAGAAGGAAAGAACAGTGAAGTAGGAGAATCACATGGTGTCGGGGAAACTTTATAACAAATAGTTCATCAGGAAAAAAATCCTGATATGTAGTTTGTCAATTTCCAATATGTGAATATTCCCACTACAGCCAGTGTTAAGTTACCAATGTGATGTCATCCATTCATGAAGTTCTTAAAAATTTAACAGTGCTCAGCTATCATGAGCCAGCCCTAAGACCACATCACTTATGTGACTATCATGAACAATTTTAAATGAATAAATTTGAAATTCTAAGTTAATATGAATAAACTTCTTTAAATTTAAAAAATGCCAAAATTGTCACAAGGAGGAAAAGAAAACTTACATAAACAAATTACCATTAAAGAAATTATAATTGTTCAAATTTCCCTCTTTTTTTCAAGAAAGTATCACAGCCATATAGGTTTGAGTTCTATCAAACTTCAAAGGATAGATCATCCCTCTTTAATATAAGTTGTTTAAGAAGTTGTCATTCAACTGACTTTATTATGATTATACAATCTTTGTAATAATACTAGAAAATGGAAATGTAAGATTTAAAAGTTTATAGGCAAATTTTATTTTTGAATATAGGTACATGTTGCAGAAGAAAATGTTACCTATTTATTTTGGGATCCCCAGAAGCAGACCCCAAGGTAAGGATTCATGGAAACTGGGTCCATTATCCTTCCAATTCCATCAGCCATTGGTTGAGGGCTGATCCTGGGAAAGGAGAAATATTAATTCTCTGGAAGTTTCAGCCTGATAGGCACAGATTCTGGTAATTGGCTTGGGCTGCACAGAAATAGTCCATATCACATGGTTATAAGCAGGACACAAATAGCACATATTACTTTAGCTAATTGTCTTGAGTAGAATTTTAAATACAGTAGCATTATCCACAAGTATGGCTTAACATTGGAATTCAGTAAACATTAAAAATTATATCCATGTGATTTATCTCACATGGTAGCTTTACATGTGACAATCCATATAATGAGTAAATGTACAAAAGGTATTTGATAAAGTCCAATGCCTATTTGCAATTTTAAAAAATGCTTTGGGGGAAAAAAGAGCATTCCACTTCCTTTCGGAACAGCCCATGTGTACAGATTCACATTACCTCCGTTCTTTGCCCACAGACCAGACAACATGTGAGCAGCTTCAGATGATAGTGTCAAGAGGCTATCTATCATTGTCTTGACCCTTAGTGTCAAGGAAATTTATAATGAACTACTCCCTTTCCTTTTAAAGACTATCTATGACATGAATGATATACGCTCGGGCCAAGAAAAACAATAGGAGCCTTCATCACTCTCAGGCAATGTCTAGAGTGTGTGTACTCTTTTCTGCACCTAATTCATAAGGTTGTATTGAGAATAAATTAGAAAAGAGCCCTTCTAAAAATACCTGCAATCAGGCCATGTCTCACCAAATCTACCACTACCACACTGATGTGACTGACCATCATCTCTCATTTGGTGTATAATCAAATTGACAAGACAAATCAATAGTGCAAGAACATACCATTTAGAAAATGGTATTTGGGAGAAAAATATCAACATGTAAGGAAAATTCAGTGGAATATCTCATATATATAAATTTATATTTGCATACATAAATATATGTATATATTTAAAAACCAAAAGAACAAATCATACAATTTTATTTATATAAAGTTCACAAAACAAAACTAAAAGAGGTTAAAAGTGAAGATAACTGTAGAAATGGTTGTAAAAATATGTTCAAAAACTCTTTGATATTCCTCACTTCAAAAAATGGAATCTAATTATCCTCTTCTTGGTGGGCTGGATTCAGAGACAAAAATTAATAAATAAGAGAATTAATTAAAGTGAAAGCGATATGGTACAACTTCAGAAATTAAGTCATAGAAATGCACTGCAGTGCCTATCTAGCCTTCTCTTCCCTTGCCCTGGGAAGTTACCTACCCTTTTGTGAGCAGCCCTAGAGAAAGGCCTACCTGGTGAGGAGCTGAAGCCTCCTGCAACAGTTAGGGTGGAGCTGAGGATTCTGGCCAACAGCCCTGTGGCAGAGACTTCTTGGAAGCAGATTCTCCACTTTTAGTCAAGCTTTCAGGTGACCACAGCCCCAGCCACCATCTTGATTGCAATCTCAAGAGAAATTTTGAACCCAGACCATCCAACCATGCTGCTCCTGGATCCTTGCCACTTCAGAGCTGTGAGGTAATAAATGCTTATTTTCCTAAATCATTAAGTATGACATAATATGCAGAAATAGATAGCTTGTGCTATTGTTAGCTTTAAAAAGAAAGAGGACTTAGTAAAGAAAAGTGAGTACAAGGGAGACATATTCATAATGTTCTGCTTCTTGTCCTGGAGGGAGAACATGTTTGCATTGTGGTAAATCATCAAGCTGTCCACTTATGATTTATGTAAAATTTTATATAGCTATATTATATTTAAATAAAAATCCAACCTGAGAATTTAGCTAAATTCAACTATGTCATACAGAAGTGTTTTGGCTATTAGAAAGATATCAAAAACAAAATTAACAGATTGGCAATTGTCTAAGAGAGGGTATTTATAATGTTCATGACTGACAACGGATTAATATCTAAATTGAACAAAGAATTTTATAATACAAATAAATGCAAGCAAGCATATGCAATTCATAGTAAAGGAAACACAATAGTTATGTAAAGAAATGCCCATTTCACCAGTAATCAAAGAAATTCAAATAATAGAAATATATCAATAGAAATATATCACTTTACACACATCCAATTGGAAAAAAATAGAAAAGCGAAAGTGTGAAGTACTGATAGGGATGTGTGGAAAGAGAAACCCTCTTGTTCTCCTGGTAGAAATGCAAACCAGTGTAGCCATCTTGGAAAGCAATCAGGTTGACCCAAGCAGTCTATAATCCATCCAGGACACATACCCACAGAAACTCTCATGCAAGTTCACAAGGAAACATGTGAATGAATTGAGTATGGTTTGAAGAGGTAAAAAAGTAACCATCAGGGGATTTCATATGTAAAATGTAATATATGCATAAGAAAGATATCTGATAAGAATGAAGTAGCTCTGTACATTGCAATAAAATAAAGTTCAAATAATTCTGAGCTTTAAAGCAACAAACAAAATGAGATTTCTGAGTGAATGTCATTTCGTTTCATTAAAAACATTCACTATATTATATATTTTTACTAATATACATATGTGTGAGTAAACATGAATGCTGAAATAGAAAAACATTCATAAAATCAGGGAGAATGGGTACCTTTGGGAAAATGAGGAAAGTCAGTTTGGATTAGAGGGGAAAAGGATAAAATAGTGGAATAAAATATAAACAAAAGAAATGAGTTTTTATGAACCAAATGTGAGAGTGTGGCATGGAGTAGGAGCAGATTCAATGAATTAAATTGTAGATTTCAGAGTGCATAAGAAGAGAAAGAAATTCAAGAAGAGTGAAAGCCCATTTTCAGACTACATGGATAGGAAATCCAGGTCCAAAACCCTTAAAAGTTCATTGCCTGATTGTCCTGAACTCTACCGTATACCTGTCAGTCAGCTTCTTTATCAGCAAGAATAAAAGAGAAATGACAGTATTCTTTTCTTCCCCAAGTAGACTGTATCAGCTCCTATCAAAAGTTAATAACTTATGCTTCTCTGCCCACATACCCAACCTCAAGAGGAAAACAACTTACTGGAAATAGTAATAGTTAGGTTTATTAACTACCTTTGATGGGGTACTTAGTATTTGCCAGTAAATCTCTGCTACAATTCTTCAAGTTAAGTTTCTTATCCCACTCTATAGATTAGTAAACCAATGCTCAGAGAATTCATTAATTTTCCCAAAATCATACAGCTAAATAAAATCATAGAAAATAAATGAACTGAGTTTTCAAGTCTGTCCAGAACTGAGTTCCATGTCTGTCTAGTTTTCTACTATCTATTGACACTGGGCTGCCTCCATGGTTGCTTAGGAAAAGAAACAGATATGAACCTTTTGAGATGAAAATTATTGACATCATATGGCTAGGGGATGGAAAGCAGCCCAGGCTTAAACATTATTTCTTAAAAGCATGTCCCCAGAATTTATACAGGTACATTTATAAAGATGATCTTGACCACAACCCTGACAATAGCTGCTGGGAAAGTGGGACTAAGAGCAGCTGCCAAAAGGCACGTTTCCAGACACCACCTCCACTGCCTACACATATCCATGGCATTTGCCGCATCAGGACATGGGCACAGACAGTACCTCCACTCACTCTGCTGCTGCTCCCACACCAGTGTGAGGGGTCCCTCCCTGGAGCCAATGAATAGTAAAAGGAATTAGGCCATGAAGGACCTGTGCTTTCTCTTTTGGTGCTGACCAATCACAACACTTCTCTTTGTCAAAAGGGAGGTCACCCACCCTTCTTCCTAACTACTCTTCAGATAAATATCTTCACCCCCCCTTCCCCACCACATACACCCGTACCTCACTGTTAGGAATGAGTACTGTTTAGGAGATCTAGTCTTGCCCAGAAATGTTTCAGCACTAAGGACAGAAACCCTTTCTTTCTTAGGTGTCTGGCTGAAGGACTCCAACATTCTAAACAAACAACCCACCTGCATGTAAGGAAATGTCTTCAGCCGGTAAAGGGGGATTATGAATATTGCCTGCAATATTGTCTCATTATTCCTGCCCAATTAACCAACTCCTGCACTATTTCTAGACCAGCTCATGAAATGAAAGTCACAAACAAAGGGTTGATTAAGGCAATCTATCCTTCTCATAGAGCTTTCTGATAGCACCTACCATGGTGAACTGTAATCTTTGGTTTATTTCTCTGCCTCCTCAGTAGATAGTAAATTCCTAAAATGAAGAGATTGTATCTTCTACCTGTTTATTCCTGCTAACTAGCATGGCACTGGGCACACAAACGTTCTATAAATGGTTGCTTATGTAAATGAAATCTAGAGTCTGATGATGAGACAAATAGATGCAGAAGGTTTCAAAAACAAAATTGAGGGGTAAATTCCACCACTTCCTCAGTCCTCCCTTATGTCCTCCAGAGTTCCAAGCTTTCTCTGCCCCATTCACTCAAGCTACCATCTTGAAATGAAAGAAGAATCATAAGATAATTCTTTCGATGCATCCAAAGTGTGATCTAGGAATTGAGTATGACTGGAGAGATAGGGTAAGGGAAGCTCTAGTTGCCAGAAGCTAACAGGGGATAATATTAGTCAAGGTATTGTCAATGCCCCAAATCAAAAAAGAAAGAAAGAGATAAGTATGTAATTGTGTAAAGTGAAAAATACAAGGAGATTACCCAAAGACAAGGGGGCCACAAGCAGGTGTTGAAGTCAGAGTACAGAGAAAAGATTCAAGACTAGTCAGATGGAAGCAAGGGAAAGCCTAACTGAATATCATTATCCTGAAGAATGGAGGCAAGAGTGCACACCAGACTCCATTTGTGGATGCTATCTATCAAAACAGTTTAAGAGAAACTGAATACAAACACCTTTTGATTTTTTCCAGAAAATATTTTCACAAATAGCTACTAGCATGAACACAGGCAATGTCTAATCATCTCTAGTTATTTCTACCATCACTGAGTGGCTCCAAACATACTTTAGCAATGGTTCCAATTTAATAGGACTTAAGATATTTTAAGAACAGTGCACTTAGTTTTACAGTGGCACATAAGTGTTCTGCTCCAGATGATGCACTTTTCCTTGAAAAATTGGTGCTGAAGTATTAAATGAGTCACAAACTCCAAAGCATACTGTTGTGGAGAGAAGCAATCTGGTGAAGAAAGTCCAATCTTTATTTTTTCTTTTTATAAATTCACAATCTTTCCTTCATGCCCTTATTTTTTAGCTAGTCATCTGTGAAATGAATACAAAGCATGATAATTTAATTGGATAAGAACTTTATTTCATTAAAAAGCCCCCATTGGAACATTGGAAGAGAACAATACATTATAAGGATATATGGAAGCTTTGAGAGGTCCCTGGAGTGGTCATGACTTGCCACAGTGATGTGAACTTTACTATCAAATTATCATACACTGGTGATGAGAGATGACCATTGAATAATATGTTCTACTGCTAGTAAAACATTTAAGATAAGAGTAACTTAAAGGATTTATAAGTTAATTTATCTCTCACTTAAAAGAAGGCTCCATACAGGAAGTCCAAGGCTGGACTGGAAATCCTATAGTTGCCAGTGAAGAACTCTGATTCTTTCTCTTCCTTTCTCTGCCTGCCACCATTGGAATTGGGCCTCTGCATTCAGGATCACCTTCTTGTCTAAAAATGACTGATGGCTGGAATGATCACATCCAAATTCAGGGTAGGAAGCAAAATAAAACAGATAAAGAAAAATAAGTCACACACATATCTGTTCACCTTTTACGGAGATTTCTCAAAAGCCCTAAGGCAGCATAGACTAAAAAATGCAGAGGTTAGTTGGCATTTTTCCAGTCAAACAAAAAAGGAAAAAGAAAATGGATATCAAATATGTGAGTATTCCCTGTTATTCAGATAAGGAAAATAAAGCTCAAAGTAGCTAGCTGGCTTGCCCAAACTCACACAATTGGTAAGGATAGATTCCAGACCAGTGTCATGAGCATCCTCTCTCTCTTCTGTTCTTCTAACAGAATTTTGATTTTCTTCAGATAATCACTCCTCTATGTGCAGAGTCCTTGTACTGACAGAAGATATCCACGCATTGAAAGCAAGAGGTGGGCTTGACTCATTTGAAGACCATCCTATCTCCCTTGCTATAACTGGCTCCAGATTGGTCATATGATGTCAACTGGGTCAATTAAATGCAGGAAGAACCTATGGTTTCTGGAAAAGTCATACCTTAATCTTCTAGAAGGAAGACTCCAGAAGCAATAGTTTATCTCCCTGTATGTTATCTTATTAGTAAATATGAGTTCTAATTCTAGTCCCTCAATATCAACATGAAATCATCCAACAGAGAAGAACCAAGAAAATGTCAGGAAGATAAAGAGGAAGTGAATGCATTAAGTTAACAGAGTGGTCTGCTCCACCTCCGGATTCCTGGCCAATTTCATTATTCTTTAAGATGCTTTCTATTTGGTGGTTCCTGGTAGTGTCAGTTTGTCAGACGTACCTCATTTGAGGCTGATCCCTGCTTATTTGCCTCTAACATCCTGAAAGAATACTTTTCTTTCCTTAGTGGGAGCCATACTATTAATATCCTAGGGCCTAACAGCAGTTCAGTATGACACACAAAATTCCATGTTAATAATAATATGTGCTTGAATTTAGGCTAACCTTAAGGATATTTCCATAAATAACTATTCACCACAGTAACTATAATTAAAGTTACATTTATTTTTCTTCCTGCTTTCACAGAAAGTCATGTTTTCTTTCTCCACCAAAGTCTGATATCATAGAATGGGTCACAGCATGATTTCTCTACCTCAACAATCATGTCAGCTTTGCTTCTTGACATACATGGGGCATCTCTTGACTTCCCATGGCTGAAGCCTGAGTACATTCTTCATTGTGTCTGATCTCTGGCTCCTGCAGCATGTCAGCTGTCTCCTTAAATTGTTACTTTCTGGTGCATATTTAAAGCAGCAATCTAATCAGCTAAAATGGATGCTGCTACATTTCCTCCTAGGGGAGTTTCCATCACAAATACTATTGCACCTTGATTGAACATGCCGGGACCAAAGTCCACCAGCAGGTTAACATCTATCAATGACTGGCTTTTTAGAATTGTACATATGCCATCTTTAGTGTAAACAGACATCATACAGCAATGTCAGTTGATCCCAAATGCTTCTCTTAATAGAATATTTTGAGGTTTTTT
Source organism: Glaucomys volans (assembly GCA_020662805.1). Classification (NCBI taxonomy): domain Eukaryota; kingdom Metazoa; phylum Chordata; class Mammalia; order Rodentia; family Sciuridae; genus Glaucomys; species Glaucomys volans. The sequence goes on along the minus strand of JAJEJO010049385.1, from coordinate 1,014,287 downwards.
GAGATGTGCTAAGTATTTTTATGATTAAGAGTTAAATAAAAAAGAGATCGTTCAAAAATTTAAGTGCATATATCAACAAATGCACAAATATTGATGAAAGGATTATTTGTGAATTTTTATCAGTTGATGGACATTTGCTGCAATAGCATTTATATAGATAAAAGTTCCTATAATTGAAGTTATTACATATCAAAATTGAAGAAAGCACTTAGTATAATATTTATGGGGCAAGAATATTAGCAAATTTGCTTGAAACAGGCCTGTGTACATTTCAATTATCAGTGTAGTTTACTTTAGTAGTAATGGCCTATGTAAAATAATGTACTCCAACTTCGGATGTAAAAATTATACATTTGGAATACCAATACCACAGTTTTGGGTAATTATCATTGCTCATAAATGTTTACAGTTAGCTTTAAACATAACTTCCATTCATTTGCACAATAATTGTCCCTTTTAATAGAGCACAGTGTCTACCTGGAATTCCCACCTGGATTGAAACTTCTGTAATATTTTCAAATCCAGTAACAAAGTTCTCAAGTCTGATCTATAAAAATGTCTAATGATAAGATAGTCTATGCCATAAATACAGATTTCAAAGAATTCAAATAGAACAAAATACCTTTAACATTAAAGCTATGCTTTAATGCTACTCTCCTGTGTCTAATGATTCTGAGGCACTTGCTGTAGCATTAGAATTTTTAAAGACACTAATTCTGAACTATTCATTCATGGATGCACCAGTAGTAGAAATTTCCAATATAAAAAGGCTAAAATTGGTTTTCTTCAAACCCCACCACCACCTAGTACTGGGAATTGAACCCAGAGGCTCATTACTCCTGAGCTACATTTCCAGTCTTTTTATTTTTTATTTTGAGACAGTCTCTCTCTAAGTTGCTGAGGGACTTGCTAAATTGGTGAGGCTGGCCTCAAACAATCCTCCTGCCTGGCCTTGCAATCCTCCTGCCTCAGCCTCCCAAATCACTGGGATTACAGACATACACCACCACACCTGGCCCAAAATGGATTTTCCAAGTTTCTAAGAAGCATTAAATTCTATTGAATTTTCAAAATGAAGGATAATTATATTTCTGAAAATCAACTCTATGTTTTTTTAAAGTAAGGACTAGATTGGTATTTAAAGTAAGGACTATATTGATAGCTAAACGGATGGCTCCTTGTTTGTAGTTTATATTCAAATAATTCTAGTAAACAAAATCAATTTGAAAACATAAAGTTAAGCATGCTAAGATGCTTCAAGAGGTTCAGAAATCACTGGCATTAAATATCTTAGTGCCATCTAGGATTAAGAATATAGCAAATTCAACTGGGCGTGGGGGCACACCTGTAATCCCAGCAGCTCGGGAGGCTGAGTCAGGAGGATCCTGAGTTCAAAGTCCAGCCTCAGCAAAAGCAAGGAACTAAGCAACTCAGTGAGACCCTGTCTCTAAATAAAATACAAAATAGGGCTGGGGATGTGGCTCAGTGGTCGAGTGCTCCTGAGTTCAATCCCCAGATCCAAAAGAAAAAAAAAAAAAGAATATGGCAAATTCAATTCAATTCAAAATGGACTTCTAATGCTTGGAGAAGAGAGTTTTAGCCATAAATCCTTCATTTATGATCCACTTGCAAATGTACTAGTGACTGCAGGCAACTACGAAAGGTACCATTTGGTCAGCTGATACTGCATGTCAGGCAGCATGTAAGAATGTATATACACACCAGTTCTACAACCATCCTCCAAATGTTATGAGATCAGTGTTATTATCTTTTCTGCCATATGAGAAACCTGAAGATGGAAGAGGTTAATGATTGCCTCAAGGTTGCATAGCAAGTTGATTATGGTCTGTTCCAAAATCCGTGCTTTTTACCTCTGGCTGGTCGAAGGGTAATAAGTAGTACAGCATTTTATACTGCAGAGGACAATTTCTCCCCACATGACATTGTCCTGGGATACTGAAAATTTTTCTAAAAATAACTCCTTTGATCATAGAGGCATCCATCTGGTCTTTCTCCAGCTATTCCAAAGTCATTGTTTCCTGCGCTCAGCACCGTGTATCTAAAAGACAATGCTGCTGCTTTTTTCTGTAACTAGAGGTTTGGTTGGAACACTTTCCAAAGCAAGTCTGCTGCTCTGGGTGCTTATTCTGAAATCTCAATTCCCTGTTAAATGATGTGAAAAGAAAGAGTAATAACTTACATTTACATCATAAACTAGAAAATGCTACTAAGTGTGTGATCTTTTCCTTGATCCTAACATGTATGTGATGTAGATATTGTAAATACTCTTCTCATTCATCCAGTGATAGAAGCTCGTTCACATATGATGTATGAACAAGCCCAAGGTCGTAGAGATGGAATATGGCACAGCCACGCTTTAAACACTGAATGCCAAGTCCAGCGCCCTTTCTGTTATCCCCAGTCTCTTTTCAGAGATGGCCATTGTCTACTTGAAATTCTCTAAGGATAAATAGATGATATTCCAAAGTATGAGAAAGAGAGAGAGAATATAATAATAGGAACCTACTCTAATGGGTTTGTTTGAAGTTGCTTCCCCCTTATCCAACTCCCATTCCTCATTTCACTCAACTCCCGTATCTAAGAGGAATTGGATCCCAAATCTGGTTTCAGGAAGAGACTAGTAATTAGCATAATCCAAATGCCTGGTCAGAGCTTTGGATCAGAACAGATGATATGATCAAAGCCAGGCCACTAAGACTGGAGAAAAAGTTTGCTGGGGGCTCATAGGAAAGTAAAGAACACTCTCTCCTTCCAGGTGGGTAGGGTACAGACATCAGGCCTGGACTCCTTGCAGCCCTATGACACTATGAAAAATAGCACCTTTTGATAACTGGGTCAAGCTACTGACTCAAACAAATCCTGAACCCTGCCCTACATATGATCTGTCTATCTGTCTGTCTATCTATCTATCTTAGTCATACTTGACTTACAAGGCTCTAAGGCAGACATAGAATTATAAGAGCCAATAAATCCTCTCTATTTTGAGACCAGTTTGAGTTTTCCCTTACTTGCAAGAAAATGCAACGTCATCGATACATACAAACAAACATACATTATATACATACATTATATACATACAAACATACATTTATACATTTTTAGATAAAAATGAATTACTCAATACTCATTGGTAGCTCCAACTAAACCATCCCAATCCTATTGCTCTTGAATGTAAATAAATTGGGGTCTCATCCATTGCCATCCATCACTTTTCAGTTTGACAACTTGGAATGGTTTGCCAATCATCTTCCTTTTAAGAAGCCCTTCCCCCTATTATTATTATCATCATATTATTAGGTATTGAATCATTAGGTATCATATTAGGCATTGAATAATACCTAATATCATCATATTAGGTATTGAATCCAGGGATACTACTAAGCTACACTCCAGTTCCTTTTTATTTTTTATTTTGAGACAGGGCCTCATTAAGTTGCTGAGGATCTCTCTAGGTTGCTGAGGCTCATCTCAAACTTATGATCCTCCTGCCTCAGCCTTCTAAATAACTGGGTTTACGGGCATGTGCCACATGCTCAGTCCTCAAGTAATTTCTTTCATTTTTTCTTTTTTGATGTGAGGCATTGAACCAAGGGGAATCCCCAGCCCATTTTTTATTTTTTGATTTTGAGACAGTCTCACTAAGTTGCTTAAGCCTCACTAAGTTCTGAGACTGGCTTTGAACTTGTGATCCTCCTGCCTCAGACTCCTGGGCCACTGGATTACACGCATGTGCCACTACATCTTGCACCTAATTTCTTTCTTTTTTTTTTTTTTTCTTTGTGGTGCTGGACTGAACCCAGGGCCTTGTGCTTGCAAGGCAAACACTCTACCAACTGAGTTATATCCTCAGCCCTAGCACCTAATTTCCTATGGCACAGAAATAAAACATTTTTACCATGGCAAAGTTAATTAACACACTTAACATCTTCATTAATAGTTTTTGTGTCCAACAAGGTGAAAGTTAATATAAGGGAAGCAGACAATTAGGCATGGTATTTTGACAACTAATGACAAGAAGACTGATATCTGGTAGCGGAGGTCATTGTACAATTTACCTCCATTGATGACATCTGAGAGCTAATGAGAAGAACCTGATAGGGTATAAAGCATGGAAGAAAGTAAGATACTAGTAAGAAGAAATTTGTTCACTGTTATTGTTAATACGGCAGTTTCTAGGGGTTGTCAAAAATCAGGTAATATATTTTTTTTTTACAAATCATTCTGATCTCATCATTATATGAGATGACTTGGGGATTAGATCACTTAGGACTGGATTCTTTTGGATAGTAATGTTTAAATGGTCAATAAAATTTGGAAAACACTCCGGTTTTTTCACCCACCTCTATTTCTATTTTTCTTTTTTCTAAAAACAGTGTCCTAACCCCACATTCAGTACATGTGATTTATGTGGTACTGACCACACCTCTCAGAACTATGGCAAGAGCACAAGGCATAAACCAGCCAATCATGGACTTGGTGATTGGTTTAAGAATGGGAAAATGACACCAGTTATAGTCCAGTAAGAGTCAGCTCTGGAACTTGAGCTATCACTGCTGGGAAAAGGTACTCTCCTTCCCTGGGGTTGTTAGTCTGATTTTTTGTTTGTTTGTTTGTTTGTTTGTTTGTTTGTTTTTAGTAATCCCAGAGCTATTAGTGGAAATTTGCCACCCTTGAGAAGAATTTACTGAGGACAAAGCTAACTCTGGAAAAAACAGAGCTGTGAGATGAAGGTAGACATTTGATGATGCTCTTTCAGCACCTGGACCCAGCTGTGCCTGAGGCCCATATCTTTTCAGTTTGATGTTCCTTCCATTTAGAAAGCCATTCACAGGAAGACTGGAGGCCAGGTCACAGCCACATTACCCTCATGGCCTACTTAACTACAGACCACTGCAGGACTGGCAAGCTACCACACACCGATTGCCCCTCACAGCTATGTATGCTTCATTCACACACACCATCCTGGGGCCCACACCACAGAAGACACTATCAAATTAGAGTTTTAGGTAGTACTATTTTTCTGTTTTCTTTTATTGCAAAGGCCCAGCCTGATCACCATGCACACAGTAGGCTGTCAGGAAATATTTGCTTAATATTAGTTGAGTGAATTTTCCACAGGGGAATTGTTCAGAAATTCTCTCCTGGAAACTCATACACCAGATCCTATCTTTAATTGGTCACTCAGTTTGTGTTGACTAAGTCAACAAATGACTGGGATCTATGATCCAAATAGCATCTGCCATCTGGTCAGCACTCCATAAATGTTATCCATTATCATTTTTATCTTTGAAAGTCCTTTGACTTAAAAGCTGTTAGAATGGCTATTTAAAAAAAAAAAAACTACTAAAAATAACAACAAAAAATAGCAAGTGTTGGTGATACTATGGAAAAATTGGAATCCTTGGGCATTGCTAGGGGGAATATAAAATAGTGCAACCACTGTGGAAAAAAGTAGAATGGTTGATTTAAACATTCCACTTCTAGGTGTACGTACACAAGAATTGAAAGCAAAGACTCAAGCAAATATTTATACACCAATATTCTCATAAGCATATTCACAATAGCCAAAAACTGTGAATAACCCAAATATCCACATTGGATAAGCCAAAAAATGGAATATGTGCATGGTAAAATACACAAAAGACAAATACATATTGCCAGTATTGTTATAGTCTAGATATGAGATGTCCCCCCAAAACTCCTGGTTAATGCAGGAATATTCAGAATTGAAATGATTAGATTATAAGAGCTGTAACCTAATCAGTCCATTCTAGTTTGAATGGACCAACTGGAGTGGTACCTGGAGGCCAGTGATGCACGGCTGGAGAAGGTGCGTCACTGGAGGTATGCCCTGAAAGGGTTCATCCTGCCTGTGTCCCATTCCCCCACTTCTTCTCTCCACTTCCTGGCCATCACATCCTAAGCAGTTTCCCTCTGCCATTCTTTTCAGCCATGTTGTTGTACCTCACCTCCAGCCTATAGCAATGGAGTTGGCCCATCATCTACTAAACCTCTCAAACCAGGAGCCAAAATAAACTTTCCCTCCTCTAAGTTGCTCTTGTGAGGTATTTTGGTCCCAGTGATGAAAAGCTAACACATGTATAATTCCACTTATGAGGTGCCTGGAGCAGTCAAATTCATAGAGAGAGAAAATAAAATGGTGGTTGCCAGGGGCTGAGGGAGGGGAAAATGGAGAGTCATTGTTTAATGGATACGAAGTTTCAGTTCAAGATGAAATTCTTAAAACAGAGAGTGGTGATGGGTGCACAACAATGGGAATGTATTTCATGTCACTTTTAAGCATGATTAAAATGGCCAACTTTATGTTGTATGTATTTTACCACAAAAATGTCACCTGACCCTCTTCTTCAGGCTGAAATCACACACAAAAAGGTGCTTTTAAATTTACATTTTCTCTGTTATGTTCAGGTAAGCATCACCTCCAACAAAAGTCCTAAATCAGCCCTAGTCACAGCAGGGGAAGCCTCAGACCGCAGTGGTCATTTCCAAATCTCACATCTTGGAAAGTCCTTTTACCTTAAATCCTGCATCCCACCCCACATAAATACAGTATGTTCAATTTTGGATTTCTTTATTTTAAATTCCCTTACCAGAGGAGCAAAAAGTCTAATTTTCAAAATGCTCAGCAGGATTCCCTTGACTAGACACATTGCATTTGCAAAGCCAGAGGTCACATCACCTTCCATTGTTTCTCTCTTTCATGCTGACCTCTTTTCCCTTGTTTTATGAGGGTGCCTAACCATCCAAAAGCATTAGCATGAGTAAGGTGGCCCGAATCTTATGCAGAGTTCACTGAGTAAAGAATTGGGGATATTAAAGCTACTTACGAATTCAAAGGAGATGGGTACTTGCTTGCTAAACCAGCCATTGTCGGCATCTGTTCTGGACAAAACAATTATAGTCTTTAAGCTATTGTGAGATGGGATTAAGTTTGCCTCATTTGCCATTATAGCTTAACATACTTCTTCTGATGACACCTTAACTGGGGCAAATGTTTCCAAGACAAATCACAGGAAAAAGAGCAGAAGCTGACCCTGCCAAGGTAGAGGGCTGGGGATACAGAAGTGGGAAGAGAGTCATAGACATTGTTCTTGAATTGTCAGAATCATCTTCATTGCCCTGTTGTCACAACAGAAGGTAGAGATCCCAGAGAACACGCAGAGAAACACAAGACTGGAAACAAATCTTGTGGAAGAAGCAAGCCATTGCAATTGCTTATCGGGAGTCAACCTTATTTCTTAAAGCAGATTCATCCATGAAACAGGATAAAATAAGCTTCCTTGAAATAAGCATCCATGCTTCCTATTTGATCATCATTTCAATAGAAGACCAAGCCTCTATTGAATATTGATATCCGAGAATAGATCACAACAAGAAAAAATTCTAAGTGTCCCCTCTACAAGGATAATCAAAAGTGGAACCTACCTGACCTGGAAAGTGGTGAGCTGGTGTCTGGCTCAGGATTTGATCCAAGAGATCATATCAAGTTTTGAGAGGTTTACTAGAAGCTTCTCAAGCCACGTGGGGAAGACATCCCAGAACTAGATGAACACAGAGCTGAGGGCCAGCACCCAGAGCGATTGACCAATCTGAAGACAGATTGAATGATTGAGTCCACTCTGCAGGACATATTGGTTCTTGCCTTCAGTCATCCTAAAGGCACTCCTGGTGATCCAATGAGGCATAGGAAATCTTTTTTTTTTTTTTTTTTTGAACCGGGGATTAAACTCAGGGGCTCTCGGCCACTGAGCCACATCCCCAGCCCTATTTTGTATTTTATTTAGAGACAGGGTCTCACTGAGTTGCTTAGGGCCTCACTAAGTTGCTGAGGCTGGCTTTGAACTTGTGATCCTCCTGCCTCAGCCTCCCGAGTTGCTTGGATTACAGGCGTGCGCCACCACGCCCGGCAGGAAACCTTAACACAAGGATGATTAACAGTTCAATATTTTGTGGAAGAAGGGGGAATGAAGTAGCCAAGCCAAGAACCCTCCCTCCCTGAGGATTCGGAAAACAGACAACCTGGTGGATGATTTAAGCCTTCCCCAGCTGGGACCTGGAAAAAATAAAGACTGGAACTTCATTCCCTTTTCTAAATTGTCTCATCACTTTCACCTAATGTGCTGGAACATTTTACAGTGTCTTTGGTCTTCTTAAGAGCTTTAAGAAATGAGTAAATGGAATGAAATATTCTCATTTTCTAAAAGTCATTGAATTAAACAGGAGAAAGCTTATACACAGCAGGTGAATTCATATCTTTAAAAGGCTGACAATAAAATAATCACTGTTTTATGTGATGGATGCTTGCTCAGAGGGTAGTGATTTACCTGCCTGTCTCATGAAGGGAATCTTCTGTGGACATAATTGATCCACTACCAGTGTAATCCATTATCCACTTGGTGGCAATAGCATAGGCTGATGAGACCAGAGCAAGCTACCAATTCCATTAGAATGAATGTTTTTCTTTCCTTCTAATTCTCCCCTGTGCTTATTGACATTTTTGTTTTGTATTCAAAGTTGCTGCTATAGCTGCTGCCTTGATAATGTGACCTTTCTTACCTGCAAAGGTGGTTAAAAAGACTGCCCCTTGCTCAATAGCCATCCCTTTCTGCCTATGGTTGGAGTGGATCATTGGTTAGTGGTGGTGGCTCTAAAAAGTCTGACCCTATCTTGAGGCTCAGTACCTCCAGTGACATCTTTATTCAGCTCAAGCTTTTACTTATCATTGTTGCACTGAATGCAGCTGCCCACCAAGACTATATATACCCAGCCTTCCCTAGGACAACCACACAACTCCTGGATTGGAGACTTGAGACTATGGAAGAGCTCTTAGAAGAAACCTGCTCCCATTTCTTCATTTTGCTGAAGAACAAATGAAGGTTCAGAATAGGAAACTGTCATGGCCAAGCTCACTCAAGTGGATAGAAGCTGGTTCTCTTTAATTCCCTTCATATCCATCTTCTTATTATCAAAATTGACAAGAATAATTATCAATATTGAGCAACAATATATGCCAGGCACTTCATGCATTAATTCCTATCTTCACCGCAATTCTGTGGTTAGGCATTATTATCCCCTTTCATGGATTAGAATTCTAAGTCTCAGAAAACTTTAAGATTTGACAAATACTCCCTCATGAGTATATATCTGTGGATCTTAGCAGTACATGGGAAAATTCACTGCTTTCAAGCTCCCAAGAAAGATTCCCCAACGCTCACACTAGCCTAGCCCATCATATCTTCTATAGTCCACAACATCTGCCCCTTCCATACTGTAAGATATGTCCATTAGTATTCTGCAAAGCTCTTCCTAACATTTATTATAAATTTTTCATCATAGACTCAGAAAATATTTTATCACATCCTTCGACTATTTATGTTAAAGATTGCTTCTATGGCAGAACATCATGTCCTATGCAGAGAGAGTTTTTCATGGGAGGGAAAAGAGAGAAGCTAGGTATTAGCTTTTGTGGTGATGGGGACTCAGGAATACACCTCCACTCAGTGGCTTCAGGGGAAGCTTGGTTTCCCAGAAAGACTGTGGCTACTCAAGTAATAGCCACTATGGAATCAGGATGTTCCAGCTGTTCATCTGCAAATGCCTGATACAGCAAAACCAAGTCTCAGGAATTCCAATGTTGGTGTGAAAACATGGTCCATTCATCAGGACCAGTGTGGCCTTACTCTGTAAGAATGACTTTCCTAAATTTCCTAGGAGAGACTAGATATACAGTCTGGCATTGATCTTGGTTTACTCTCTGTGTTGACCTTGACAAGTTAGATAAGCCCTCTGTGCCTCTGTTTCTTTGTATGTAAAGCAGGATAACAATAACTTGACAAGCATACTATGAGGGCAAAATCAATTGAATGTTCTAATGCAAGGCATAACACTTACTAGGCCCTCAAGAAGTTTTTTCTCTGCCCCTCTCTCCCTCCAAGCCACCCTGACCACTTTTCCTGACTCACCTATCTTTTTTGATGCCCCTGTTGTCCCCGGAGTTTCCTTGCATCCTGTGTTTCCTCTGACATTTTTCCTGTGTATAATGATTATAGACAAGTTTGGGGGAGTTGGCAGGAAGAAAGTCATTGGCCTGGAAAACCTGGCAAGGGGAGATTATGAGAAGAGAATAAGATCAAAGTGATAGAATCAAGGATTGTTAGTGATAGAAAAACTATCTGTGGTAGACATATCTGTTCATTATACTGACTTGACTTCAAGGCAGAGGAAGTATTACTTATCTCCACTCCCCGTGGGATTATAGTCCAGTGGGGCCATGTGAGCAGTTCTGGACAACAAATTGTGGGCAGTAATGAGGAGCATCACTTACAGAATAGAGCATTTAGTTTCTGGTACCAGGTCCTTGAGCCCTGCTCTTGCTCACCAAGGTGAACTCTGGGGTATCCTAGGGAGACAGGGCATCATAAAATCACCATCTTGGAGTGACTTCGCGTAGCAGAGTCCACAGTGACCCACAGCAGATGCACAAAGTGGACAAGAAATTCACTGTAAGATGCTGAGAGTTTTGGGGTGTGTTCATTATCACAAAATAATTTATAGAACACAGAATTTTCAATCTTGACTTTCATCTTTGGGGTTTTTCTTCCCCCGTATAAGAAAATTGTGACCTTGAAGGTCTTTGGGAAAGAGTACTGGGCTGTGAGGCAGGAGACCTATGAAATATGAGTTTCAGCCCTGACTTGTCTATCAGTAGCTCTAGGGTCTTAGTTTAGTCATGCCCTGCAAGTCCTCACTTTTCTCATTTATAAACTAAGGTTAGCATTTCCCAGAATAGGGGGCACTTACCATGACTGGTACTTTAGATTCTTTCTAGTCAAAGAGTGGTACAAGAACCAGTAGCACCAGCATCACTGAGATCATGCAGGTTCTTGGCTCCCACCCCAGACTTACTGAATCCAATTGTGCATTTTTAACAAGATGCTTCAGATGATTCCTATGCATATTAAAGCTAGAGAAATAGTGACGGAGAAAGTCTCAGTTTGATGCTACTATGTCTTTACACCTCACTAACAGCTGATAATTTCCCTTTTAAGGAGAAAGCAAGCCTTGGGTTCCTAGAAAGGCAAACATATTTAGCTTGATTATAATAGCATTGTTTTTATTTTCATTGTATTTAAATGGTTGATGAAGGCCGAATGATCTCTCTGATAAGTGAATGATGATGCATAATGAGGGGTAGAAGGGAGGCAAGAATGGAGGAAGGATAGATAGCATAGAGGGAAGGGAGAGGTGGGGTTGGGGTTGGGGGGTAAGAATAATAACAGAATGAGACAGACATCATTGCCCTGTGTACATGTACGAATGCACAGATGGTGTGACTCTACTTTGTGTGCAACCAGAGAAACAATAGCTGTACTCCATTTGTGTACAATGAGTCAAAATTAAATAAATTTAATAAATAAATAAATAAATAAATAAATAAATGGTTGATGGTTTCCTTGCATTTATTGGAACTGATAACAGTTTTTTTATTTAAGTGATAGAATCCTCTATAAAACAAATTAATTGAGAAAAATGGGTGTATTTTTAAAAACACATAATAATGCTGGGAACTGTGGCACACACCTAAAATCACAGCCACTTGGGAGACTGAGGCAGGAGGATTGCAAGTTTAAGGCTGATCTGGATAACTTAGTGGGATCCTGCCTCAAAATTTTTCAAAAAGTGGCTGAGGTAGAACACCCCTGGGTTCAATACAACACATACCAAAAAAGACACATAATAATTGGGAAGAAGTGTTAGTTTTAATGCTTCCTTCTATGTCAGGAAACACAGCCTTGCTCATTAAACATCCTATTTACTCTGTGTGGGGTGAACGTTGGAGAGTGCCATATCTTAATTATAAATTTGGGAATGAAGGAAGCATGCTCAGGCCAGTACTGCCCTTCCTACTCTTAGAATTTAGATACCCAGAAGAAAATTTTCTTGTAGATAAAGTTTTCCAGTCCAGTTGGTAGGATCCTAGCAGAAGGTTAATATATCTTCAAGGTTTACCTATGATATTCTGAGTTCTGGTTGTGGGCCTTCTTTTCTGACCTCCTGCTACTCAGAAATACAACTCCCTTTGGAGGCTCCAGACCAGCTTTTCTCCAACCAGGCTGTTGCAGTGTCTCTCATTTCTCAACTTTTGAATCTGCTCAGAGACAAGAATCAGGGGCATTGATGAGCTTGGAGTTTTAAAAAAACCATTGGGTAGTCATCATCATAAATCACGAGACAAAATCAGGTAATTGTTTTCAAGGCATCTGACGAGTCCCCTTGTGGTCTAACCACCATCCATCCAAGGAGGTTAATCAAGAGATTTTAGTGATTGCCTGCTAATGAACAGTTTTGGATAAAGGCCCTGGGTAAGAATGCCCTACCCTTTCCTGGGAGCATAACAGCTTTTGTGTCCAGGCCCCACATTTACTTAGTTCTCCACCACTTAACTAGAGTGGTGCCCTTTCCTCCTTATTCTGTTGCTGTTTTGTTTTCATCATGGTGCTTACCTCCTCTGGTTTGCTTACTTGCTTATAATCTGACTCCCTTCCCTAGACTCTAAGCCCAAGGAGAATAGAAATCTTTTCTGTATTGTTCATGGCCACATCCTGAGCGTCTAGAATATGTTGAATAAATGAACCGACACTTCCATATTCCAATTGTTGGAACAAGAAAACTAGGGTGTGTCCTTTCAAGATTTAATTAGCAGTCATTCGGTGGCATCATGGTTTAACTTTAGAACTGAGATATGTGCCAATCGTTGCTGATGGATGCGATTCTAAATGCCTAACTATATTTATGTCTGTTGCATTTTTACTTATTGGTTCATTAATGCTCTACCTGTATCTGGGAAGTGTTTTCAGTGGTCAATGATTAAGTTAACAATCACCAGCAAAAGGTAAGCATTTGTAAGTAAGAGAGAAGGACCCAAGGGAAACCTTATCAAGAAATCTTGTTAAGGTGTAACTTGGTATTGCAATCTAGGCAAAATCTGTTCCTTAAGCTCCCCTTTCTGACATTTGCTGGGTAAAGTTGACTTAGGCATTTAAAACTGGTATGAAAAGATTATTCAGAGATCTAAAACCATTTATACAGAAACTGTCCAAATTTTTAAAAAATGTGTGTTCATCTAAGTAACAGCTCATAAAGGCACCATTTTTGAAGCCAAATTAAATGATTTCATGCTTCTTCTTCCCTTTTTGATGTTTCCTGATTATAACACAGAGGTAGATAAGAATCAGATGCAGCATTTTACTTAGCTTGGACAATTCTTTTAAATGATATGTATAGAAGCGTGGTTGACACTTTATGGTTTTATGGTCTCCCTAAATATAAAGAGGTCTAGATTAATGATTTCTAAAGAATATTAAGTGGAAGTATACCAAGACATGGGATTGGAATCTATTTAAAGGTCAGGGGGTTCCAAGAATTCCTGATTTGGGTAAGAATTTCATTGGCAGTGAAACGGAAACTCATATCACCATTCAGGCTGCACCTGAGTATCCAGAAATTCCTCCTGGAATCTAAATATCTTTGTCTTTGAAATCAAACCCATTTTGAATTACCTACCCAAATCAATTTTACCTCCAAAGGAAGAAAAGTCTAAACACTGCTGTTCTAAAATATAAGCACAAAACTATCCCAGATATTAAGTACACATAACCATTGAGATTATGATTAGTGTTTCAAAGATGAAAAAACAAGGAAGTGATGAATGAGGATTTGATCCAGAAATCCATCAAGAGGTGAGTGAAACTGAAAGAATGAAACTCTCAAAATACCACAGCCCTTAAGTTGAAGGCACACTAGCAAACTTACAGAGACACTGCCTTTTTAGCACTTGCCTTTTCAACAAATCCGTTTTCCATCTTCTTACCCCCATAACGCATCTCAGAGCAGACTCAAAAGTTTTCCTAAGTCTGTATTACTAATAGCTCCTATTTGTTTACTCTTTGTGTTTCACACTGGCTTCTCATGCATTATCCCATCTGAACACCCTAACTATCTTACAGAGAAGACAGATAGACATTCTTTCCCCAATTTAAAGATAAGACTGAGTGTGCAAGTGATTTGCCAAGGATTATATAAGTAACTGGCAGAATCTCTATTGACATTCCAAACTTCTGATTCTTTAACTGTACTCTGCTTTTCAATATTCTGCAACTTCTTGGGGATCCCAACAGCTCTGATAAAACTCTGCATGACTACTCAGAAGCTTTAATTATGGAGATTAAGGCCTGGATGCTGGTTCAAGGCAGTAACGAACATGAGCTAGATGAACTTATGAAGGCTGTCTAGTCATGATCAGTCATTTTTCTGAAGAGAATTCAGGACTATTGGGGTCCAAGGCAGATATACAATCAAAAGTTAGGTTTGAATTATTCCACCCCAGGGAGGAAGTGTCAGTCAGTCAATGTACTCCTCAAACATAAGCTCAGTGAATTCCAAAAGTCAGGGAGTTACATTTCATTAGCTCCCATATATTTTGAGTGCTTGGACAAAGGTGCAAGAATTCATGTAGATATCTCCCATTCAAATCAATCTACTCTATGCATGTTAAATAATTCTTTCACTGATAAGGCCAAACATACTTGGATTGGTACTGTCCAATCCCTGTATTTTTGAGATATAACATGCCTCTAGGACACCCCCTTTAAGGAACAAATGTAAAATACAAGCTTGTGTTTCTCCTGTCCCCACTTAGCATGATCTCATGGAAGACTCCTCCCATGTTTTAAAAAGATATCTCCATTGTACTGATATACTGCTTCTCCTTGTTTTCTGAAATAAAACTGAAAAGAGAAGATGGACTCCCATTTCCTGACCTCCAAATGTGTGTCTAGCACTGGGCTAGGCAATTTTAAGAACATGATGATTTCTAATTCTCATGACAGTACTGTGGTGGTCATTTAACTGATGAGAGAAGAAAGGTTAGGAGAAACTAAAAGTTTCAAGGTCATAAAGACTGAAATTTCTAGCGGAGCTCTGTGGTGCATGTCCCTCATCCCAGTGGCTTGGGAGGCTGAGACAGGAGGATAGCAAATTCAAAGACAACCTTAGCAACTTAGCAAGACCTTGTCTCAAAATTAAAAATAAAAAATGTCTGGGGGTGTGGCTCAGTGATTAAGCGCCCCTGGGTTCAATTCCTAGTATAAAAAAAAAAAATGAAATTTCTGGTGGGGTCTTCAAAATCTCAAACCATGATCTTTGCACAAACAAAATTTTGTGAACCCCAAGATAAACTTGGCCTCCTTGCCTGCTTGAACTTTGGATCTTGTCCTCCTTGTGAATGGGGGGTGGGGCTCAGCTTTCCTGTCGTGCTGAGAGTGAAAGAAGTTTAAGACCAATAGGGGCTCCACGGAGGAAGCAGGAAGCTTCCAGAGGGCAGGCAAGAGGCCTGGGTAGCTGAGACCAGCAGAGAGAGAGACTGGTAGATGCCTTCCTAACACACTAACACTGCAGAGTCTTGCCCCGCCTGCTTTCCCAGGACAGAGAACTGACCCCATTCCAGGCCCCCTCAGCCTCCTCTCGGCCTGAGATACTGGAGTCCACACCTGGAAGCTCAGAAGGCCAGCGAGGAGTTCGGAGTGGCGGACAGAACAGAGCAGAGGGGAGAGGGGTCTGGTGTGAGGCTTGGACTCAATAATGTAAGGGGTTGGGCTAGCCACGTGACTCCCAGGAGGCGGAGACAGGCGAGCCGGAGAGAGGACTGGCAGGAATGGGGAGGTTGCGGGAGGGGGTTCCATCTGAATAATTGAGGAGCTGTTCAACAGCAGCGGCTGACTCTTGCCTTCCTTTGCCGCCACCTTCACCCCCGATCAGACCCGGAGAGAGAGCCCGCGCTGTAAGCGCGGACCGTCAGTCACCAGCCCCAGCAGCCAGTCCATCGCCTCCAGCCCCTCTGGTGAGTGAACGTTCCCTTTCGCCAGTCTGTCCCTCTCCGCGACCCCCGCGACCCAGCCGTACCCCCGCGACTGGGATGAGCCGGGAACCGGAGCCACCGGGAGGGGGGGAAGCAGGAACATGGCGCGGAGACTGAGGGCGCACTCTGGAAAGGGGTTCCCTGAAATAAGGCAGGAGCTGGGTCAGGGTCTTTCCGCCTCAGGCAGCGAAAGGGGTCCGAGGGGGGCTCCGACTCTCGGGAGCTGCCAGGCAGGGCTGGGGCAAGTGCAGTCCCGGAGCGGCGGGAACGAGAAGCAAAGGAGGGAGCTGGAGCTGCGTTTGGGCCGCCCGGTGTCGGCGGACGCCGGGCCCGTCCTTTTCTTTCCGCCTGGGCACGCACCAGGCTCGGGCAGCTCGGTTCTCGGCCTCTGACTGAGCCCAAGGAAAGGAGGAGACGCTTTCCCGGCCGCAGCCGGAGAGGAGGGCGGGGGCAACGTTCGCCCTTTACCTGAGAGCAAACTCTTCAAAGGGACTCCCGCTGAGCCCGGTGCCCGACTAGGCTGGTGAGCTGCGAGGGCGTCAGTCCCCGCAAATGGTGACCCGCCGGGGGCTGCGAGGAGGACGTGACGGGTGAAGTGTCCAGGGAAGCTTCCTGCCCAGAGAGGGCAGCCCTGGTAGATGATTCTAGCAGGCACTACTTCACCCCTTCGGTCCCCTCTCTCTCAACCCCAAAGCACATCAGTTTCCCACGAATCCAGAGGGCTGGGGTAGGGCAGCTTGGCCCCGAACCTCTTTCTCTCCTGAACGCCCCCATGTGTATTTTATATTGTGATTGAAGGGTAAGATAGAAGCTGTCAAAAGACTAGACGCCAAGGCAAGGCAGAGAAAAGATGCGGGAAGATTGGAGCAGCAGGGCTGTCGCCTGTTTCTGGCACTCATCCTTGTACCTGTGCGAAGCTCGGCTCATTGAGATCTTGACCTGGCTCTGGGAAGGGAGTTCTCGCCTAAGTGGAGAGGTAGTCATTGGCTGGAATTGGCCAAGGGTTGCTGGATAACCCGACTCCCCTCGGGGTGTGGGGTCAAGGAGAGCGCCAGGGAGCCTGGGCCTTAGGGCGCACCAGGGAATGGGCGCTGTCCTAGGTGCTGAAAGTTGTCAGAAGCTGGAAGCTAATGCCCCCCGGAGCTGGTGGCTCACAGAAGGCCAGCATTCCCTGCAAGCAGAAACTGCGTTCGAATCACATAAAGAGGATCTGGTGTTTACCTAGAAAACAGTAAAGGAACTCTGCCTTCCTGGTTCTCTGTCTCCCTCCCTCACCACCCCGGACTCCACTTGAGAGATTCACTGGTACTTATGGATGGAAGAGCAAGGAGCCCCGATATCACTCTAAGATCCAGTTTGCTAACTTCGGGTGCTGCCTCATTCGATTTCCTCTGCCGGTGCAGTGTGTCTGCCTGTCTGTAAAGTGTTGAAAACGCAGTTAGGGACGCTGTTGTGATAAACATTTCTGTGGCTCTCAGGAACCAGAGAATTGTAAGACTATAATGAAAGAAAGAGCCTTCCTTAACAGGGATACTGGGATTTCTGTTTCATATTATGACTTTTTCCTTTCTTTGCACGTTTCTCTCCTCAGTAGATACTGTTTACATCCTCTAGGTACAGATATTTAAGCAGCCCAGTGTGTTAATTTCTTTCTTCTCTTGTGAGTAAGATGGAAAAAAGAGTAAGCCAGTTGGGGGCAGTGGGCAACTTGAGAGAATATTTACAGAACACCCACTATCTGCTAGGTAATGCAGTCACATTTAAACTTCACAATAGCTGCTAACCATAAGTATCACACAGATAAGGAAACTGAAAGTAGAAATATGGAATCAAGAGGTTGGATTCAAATTCAGGTTGTTCACCTCCAATGTCCAAATCATTTTCATGCTTTTGCTTTGATATTTGGCCTTAAATAGGTGTTATAGGGGAATGTAGCAAAAGAATGATGAAGGGGGAGGCCTGCTTTTCTCTTTTATATATACTACTCTCTCTCTCTTCCAGCCATCTCCTCTTTAATCTGCTCACCCACCCACTGTCACTCACTCCCACCCTCCCAACTGCTTTTATGCAGGCTGCACAAGATGCCACTATTCACAAAACTTGAGCTCTGCATTTACAGAAACAGGTTAGAGAAGCAAATGAGAAGACTTTTCTAAAAGAGCAATGGAACTTCAGGAAGGTTGGAGAGCCAGAATACATATGTGCTTTCATATTTAGAGTTACACTATTGAGTTCAGAGCTGGAATAAACTTAAATATCCATCCAGCACCATTTTCTCACGGAAGAACTTGGGAACCCCAAAGATGGTCATCAGTCTGTGTCACATGATTGAAAAGTTAGGATTAGAACCTGTTAACTTGATTCCATGGCCAGTGCCCTTCCCACTACTCCATGGTGACTGAAATACTCTTCCAAGCTGCCTTTTTCATAAACTTTGACAGGAATATCAGTGAAATACCACAAACATCTAGATTACAAGCAATCCTCTTCGTTACTTTTTTCCCTGCACCTTGCTTAGCTCTACTATTCCAGTGCTGTCTGTCTCAACATACCTCAGAGATATCATCAGCCTTCCTCTATAACAGTTTCCCTACAGCAGCAATTCACAAATAGGGATGGTGCTGTGGCATTTCTCAACTTGCCCTCCTGTTGTCTGCATTTCCTCTTCTAATGATGTATTCCCCCCAAAATAATTTTCCCTATATTGTTTATTGTAAGCAGCTTCCCAAGCTGTCATAGGAAGAGGCCCTACAAAAATCTAGAGAGAAACAAAGACCATTATAAGCACTGACATATATATATATATATATATATATATATATATATATACATTTAATATATATATAGTGCTTAACACTTGCTAGGCTTTATACTAAGTCCCTTCATCAATCATTTAATTGACTCTTCAAGACCATTCAAGTAAGCAGCTTCATTAGAGATAAAATTCACTCTAACATATAGCAGAACCTGATGTTGTGTTCATTTCTTCCTCTTGCTTTTCTTTCCGGCTCATAGTCAAATTCCATCTTCATTAATTGGAATTCTGTGGCCTTAGTAATTGCATTGCAATTGCATTGGCAAGGAGGATATTTTTATATTGAATTGATAGTTCTGTCCTGTTCCAATACATAATGTTAGAAATTCAAATTAAATTCAAATGACAGTGTTTAGCTCTTTCATCTCTTAATATTTACCACAACATATTCTCCCCCATTTGTTATTCCTTAAAGATTCACATATGCTTTCTCATTGCTCATGGCAACATTCTGTTTCCAACCCCCTCTAGAACCAATTAAAGCAAAGTCCTTAATTAAATACATAGCTTCCATTGTACCCTCACTAGGTGATCCTGCAAGGATGCTATTGCTGTGGTACTCTGAGCCCTGAGGACCAGAATATTAACAGTTTAGATATACTCTGACCAATATGGTAAAATCACTAGCTGCATGTAGCTATTTAAATTTATATTTTAATTAGTTAAAAACTTAAAAAGTCAGTTCCTCAGTCTCACTAGTCATATTTTGAGTGCTCAATTACCATATGTGGCTAATGACTACTTTATTAGTGCTGATATAGGAAATTTCTATGGTTGCAGAAAGTTCTATTGGACAATGCTGTTTTAGAAAGTGCTAAAAACATATTCACATTAACCAAGAACCAGGTATTGGAAAGTTTCTTCCACGAAAGGAGAAAAGTTTCTTCCCCTTGTACCTCATACATCTCCAGCAGTCCAAAGATGCCCAGGACAACCAGGCTAGCAATGAGAGCACATGTCTGACTTAAGGAGCTGGTGGCCTTTGGGGATTTGCTTCATATAGATTTCATTTTATCATAAAGTACAATGCTCCATTAATGAGTTTGCAGGTTTCCTGAAATCCAACTTAGAAATAATCCAGAAATTCTTAGTTCAAGTTCATATATCACATAGTAGTGTGTGTGCATGTCTTGTCTTAGTAAGTACAGTATAATAAACATGGAAATGACACAAGACTTGGAATCAGTAAGAAGTGTGCTACTTACAACTTGGCAACATTATAAAATCCTCTAAATCTCCATTCCTTTGTCTGGAGAATGTTGATGAGAACTGCCGTAAATACCTCAAGGAGTTATTGGCCGCAGAGTATTTGTATTTGAAAGCACCTTGTAAAGAATATGATGGAATATGCAATTGTTGATTATTTCATATAGATTTGGTATAGTCAATGTAAAATGGGATAGTTCAAGTTGAATGTGCTTCTAAATGGTTTAATCTTAAATGTGAATATGTTTTGCCTTTATTATCTTTATTTTTTACTGAAAAGTGAAATGTTGAATCAAATTTCTTGATTTTTGAGATTTTTGTTGTTCAGGTTCAATTAATGGAAACACTGCACTGTGCATTGTTTGTGGGTTAGTTTATTTGAACCTGAACATTTCCATCTCAAGTTTAAAAAAATTAACTAAGAAGTCTCAGTAGTTTGAAACAGCTTTTGCCTTTTGACCACTAGTTTTAAGTTAATTTGTAATAATTATCTTGTCATGATGACAGGAGTTCAGAGTTAACAAGGAAGTATTAAAGACATTCCTCAGTATAGGTGGATGAAATGGGTTAATAGAAATATTTTTACTACTTATTGAAATGAGCTTCTACCCATCTCATAAACCAATGTGAACAAAATAACTTTATTTCATACATTGTTTAACCCCAAATCCAAGTAAAATTCATTAATTTGACTAAATTCTTGAGGTTGCTTTAAGGATTTGGGCCTTAAATGAAGAATCTTTATACCATCTATTCTCTAAGTAAAATCCACTGGGATCATGAGTAGAAACTTGAGTGTCTGGCTAAAATTTATTCCCAAACCTGGTACTCCTGGTGCTTAGTGACTACTCCTGAGCTTAGCTTTGTGCTGTTTATGCCTAAAGCAGGATTGCTTTTCAAATGCAACCACACTTTTTTAACGAATCACCATTTGGTACTTAAATATTTTCCTCTTACAACACAAAGGTTAACACAATGCTCAAGCATTGTAGAAAATAAACCTGAAATTGAAGCTGTTCTGTCAGATGATTCTTTTTTTTTTAATTTTTTTTAGGTATTGATAGACCTTTATTTTATTCATTTATTTATATGTGGTGCTGAGAATCAAACCCAGTGCCTCACATACACTAGGCAAGTGCTCTACCACTGAGCCACAACCCCAGTCCCCATCAGATGATTCTTAATTCTATTTATTATAGTTGTTATTCATCTTGAAAACTCAACAAGGTCATTTTGTCGGTCTGTTGATTTATCTATCTATTCATTTATCTATGGGTAAATAGATCTCAGGTTCCACAATCTCTGACAGGTCATTTCTCTTCTTAGGGACTTACATCTTAACAAAGACATGGGTAGTAACTTGTAAGATGCTCTGCCAGGGAAATAGCTGAGACATCCTTTTAGCCCCTGATGCTGGTAAGGTATGCCATTCTCTGGCCTTTGCTGCATATGAAATTATATTACTGAAGGAAAATTTAATGAGACTGTCAACTCTGGCCTTTAGTATACTATGCTAACTTTAATAATAAACATATTTTGTCTGGAGTCATGTTATTCACTCGGTGGACCTTGTTTATTTCATGGAAGGGCCTGAATTTTGGAAAGGGAAAGTTGCTATTACCTCAGAGCTGAAGAAGTTTCAATTTTGTCTGTCAGTGACTTAAAGGGTTTCTCTAATTTTATATTCCAGGAAACAGAGAATTGACAATATACCTTTGACACTCATCCTAATAGCATGTAATCACTCATTTTGAAATTCATCCTATATTGGCACAGAAATGCTGTTTTTGAGGGTATTTGGAACTCCTATAGCCTGACACATAGGTGATCTAAAATATTTGCTGAATTCAGTATTCTCTATGGCACTTTCCTTTAGCACAGAAAACAGAATACATCAGACATTCAAATCTTACCCTGACAACCACACTCCCAGCCCCTCTGGGGGGATAGGTAATGATGGCTGAGATAGGCTGCTTCTGAAAATTACATTTTGCTGCCTCTCCCAGAGAACAAGGAACACATCTGCTCCAGGGTCTTGGATTTCACTGTGATAAGGCAACTTCATAAACACAAAACTTCAATGGAGTCATGTGTCCTTTTCCACTTTGACCTTAAAGAGATACTGGCCATTTTCTTGAGAGTTCATATGCCAACCTTCATGATAGTGGTAGAAATTACTATTATTCCTATATTCAGATGAAGCATAGCTTAGATTGAAAGAACATTCATTTATTAGAGGACAGCAGATGACATCACAGTCTGCTGTGTCACAGAATATTATCCTTTTCCAAAAATAACTGGGCCTGGCTTTAAGAGTTTTATCTGGTGATTACTGACAAAAATAAAAGAAAAACAGATCATTCTAGTGCAACAAGTCAATAAACAAATGCTCAGAATTAACTGGTTTTCATTTGCCAAAGGCAAAATATTCCAACCCAATAAACCAACTTAGAAATGAGCAAGCTGGTTTCCATGGCCTCTTCATTTTTAAAATTTTTGTTCTTTCTTTGTTTTCGAAATAATCAGTAAGTAAAAAACAATTATACCCAGTGTTTGAATATTCTGATGACAGAATAGTCTTCATAATTTGTTTTCATTGATTGTGCATTACAGATTATATCTATACAAAATATTATCATACCAAAAATTTGTAACCGCATAAACCAACCAAAGAAATGGCAACTAAGAGCAGTCCTCTCAGTTAACAGCAGAGGAAAAAGTAAAACTTAAATCTACTCTTTCTCAATCCAGTGCTCTTTTGCATCTTTAAGCAGTATGCATCTTTTCTGTCAATCATGAAAACTTGTTTAATCAATGAGTTTAGCTTCTTCTACCAAACCTGTACAAGAGCTTCGAGCAGTAGAGAAGTTAAAATAGTTTGATTTTAGATTATTTCCCTTTGCACATCCAGGTGAAAGAACTAGTGGTTAAGGATAGGCCAGGTAGAAATTTCATAGGTGGAACTATGAGCCTGGGAAAAAAAGAAAGATTCAAAACATGAGAATCCTTGTTGCAAGAATTTGGGTAAGGATTTGACTCTTCTTTCCTTCTCCACCTTCATCTCTTAAATAGGAAAGATGTTTTGGAGATTTAGTCTAAATCTCTAAATAGTGTTCCAGGTCCTGCAAGCTCTAACATTCCTTGATTCTATTAAATAGGACTAAGGACTTGAGTAATCTGTACTTTGCCTCATCAAGCCTACAGAATTAGAAAGAAATTCCTGTTTATACATCACTACTGATTGGAAGTACTGACATTTTGTTATGAGACTTCACCTTGTAACAGTAATAATAATAATGACAGTAGTAGCTAGCACTTATTTACATTTTCTATGACCCTATAAGCTAATTGTTCCCACTTTACAGATGAGAAACCTAATGTTAAGTAGTTAAATAACCTGTTCTTATTCCATATAACTAAAAACTGTGTGCTCTTAACCCCCATGCTACACTTCCCTGTGAAAACCACAAGTTTCTCAGACAGCTAAGGTCTGTCATTTATAGTCCACTTAACACACAAACCCCTTCTCTGGGAAATTCCTATTTTGCCTCCCTTTTCTGACTAAAAGAGCAATCAAGAAGGTAAATAGAACTCCAGTCTGCAGTTGCAATGCCATTAGGATCAGCATTGTCTTTCTGTGAGATGACTCTTGTCCTTTTGCAATTGATGCTATTGATCAATTGTTTCAACATTTCAGCATTGAAAATTGATGCTCTGCAGGCTACTGCATGCTATGAGGACACTTTGCTGCCTTTTCCCAGAAAGTGTGGACAAATGTGCCACCAGAAATGGATGGATGCCAGTGCAGGATTCAGCACCTTCTAAAGCTGTAAAAGTCAGCCTTCCACATCCTCACTGTTCAGTAGAGTCTTTTGGCTTTTGATTCCAGGTTTTTGACTCAGAGCAACAATCGAATAGCTTTTAAGGCAGACAGGGAAAGCTCCTAGAGTGTTATTTCTTGGAAATGGGCTTGGGTAAAGTGTAAGACTAAGACTTTCAAAATCATGTTGTGAAATTCATTTTCTTCCCATTAAGCCTATGCCACCAAATTAGTCATAAATACAACTAGAAGATCAATCAAATATCCATCTTTGTCTCTGTGGATTTTAATGCATGCTAAATCTCTTAATGGGCATTCAGCACTTAATATGAACATGTCAATCAGCCTAGAATGCTCTCACACAAACACACACACACACACACACACACACATACACACACATATGCAAGTTATTCTTTAGCTCTAGTTTCTGGCTTGGAAAGCTAGCCACATATCCCACCACTACTAAAGGCAATTATAGGATGCATAACTTCTGTCTCTGTGGTTTTTAGATACTTTGTGAGGAGTGAAATGGTCTAAGAATCAGAAGACCTGGTTTCCAATCTCAGCTTCGAAATATACTGGCTGTAAAACTTGAGTCAGAACCATTAAACTTCTTCAAGACTCAGTTTGCTTATCTTAAAATAGAACTAATAGAACCTGCCCTTCAGATCACACAAAAGACAAATGAGATAGTGTTTGTTAAAGTTTCTTGTGAACTATAAAGCCTATACAAAAGAAAGGAATGCATTTTCTATCTTTTCAGTCTTTCTTAGTCAAAAGCAACTCTCCAGTTACTGAACAAGGATTGACAGCTAAATTGATATGTTTAGGGTTAAGAAAATGTTGGATCTAAACTTTCAAGTTCAGAAAATGGTACTTACAATATGGCCTCCCATATTGTAAGTTTCTCCTAAAATGACTGTCAACATGAGCAATGCCACCTCAATAACGAGTGTTTTTTATTGTTATAGACAATAGATTACTGTTAGATTTTGAAGGACTGGGATGAGGAATGTCTATGGTACTAGACAGGACAGAATCATACAATGAGAAAGTGCTCCACCCAGAATGCCAATAGCACTTGTCCTCCACTGAGAAATACTGCTCAGAGCAATATGGTGTGCATGGTCCCTGGTTCTTCAATTGATGCAGACAGAATTTACTTGCAGTCTCCTCCACCATAAAATCCATCCATGTGAGGTTTAAAATAGTTCAGAAGCATTACCAGGCTTTTGATAATTTTATGGCGAAGTAAAAAAAAAAAAAAAATGGGATCAGAGAGCAATGGTTTTAAAATCAGTCCCCCAAAATTCTACATGAAATCTCTCCAACTTCATTTGGGGCAAGGATTTCCAGTAGTTTAATACTCCCTAATGTGAGGCCCAGCCTGAAGGTTTAGATTTAGAAATCCAAATAAGTAGGTGGTGTTTCCAAAAACCACCTTCTTTGCAGTTTATTAAAGAAACTTTGAATTGTGCCCTTACTTCATGACAAGTGTGAGTCTAGCTGGGCACTGGACATACAATGTCTATCCTCAGGTCACCAGTAGTAATCTGACAGTCAGACAGATGCTAACTCCAATAATTATGTCTAAAATATGACACATGCTATATAAGTTGTGAGGAGTCTCTGAGGAGAGACCAGGAAAAAATTCACCTCCATGAGAGGAATTATAGTTTAACCTTATTTTGAATAGTATGTAGGACTTTCTCAGGTGGATAATGGGGGAAGGTTGTTATAGAAATGGGGACAAAATAAACAGATGCTGGAGGGTGAACAGCATTGATACATGTGCAGGTTAATGTGCTTACCTGGGAATGGTGGGAGGTTGTATTGGAAAGACTCTGAAGAGACTTGAGTGCAGCTGGGTGGATGTACTCATTCAGCTTAGAGCTTATCTTTGAACAGGGATTTTATGAGTATTTTAGGATTATTGTTGGCTTCAGGGTTAGAATCAAGGAGTCTAATCTTATGATTTAAAGAAATTTCAGAAATCATTGCGACCTTCTCCTTTCCCTGGGTTTTATAGCTGAAATAATTAAAATCCAGAGTTATTAAGTGACTTTCCCAAGGTCAACCAGCAAGTTAGCAGCAGCATAAGGTCCAGAACCTAGTCCATCCTCAGTTCACAGTGTTCTGCCCTGCTCTGTGCCGCCTTTGGGAATTCTATTCATCATTTGAGCATAATCCAATGTAACACACAATGTGATTAGTTTAAGTATTGATGAAGCTCCAAGTTTTCCATTGCTCACTATTAAAACATGGTTCTTTCATTGCTCTCAGGTGATAGATAAGATCCTGGGCTGTGTCTGCACAAGAGCACCCTCTTCAGAAATGCAGACTAAACGGCATACCAACATGTGGGCATGACATTCCTCCCTCACCTCACACATCCTCCCCTGCCTCCTCCTTCCAAACTGCCAGAGATTACAGAGGCGCAGCCTGAACAGACGGCATCTTAATTTCTGGTGATTCTGTAAATAATATGCTGTTCATGATCACGTATAAAATGATCACAGCTTCTCTATTTTCTGGATGAGGGAACCTTCAGAAAGATGAAGCTGCCTGTGTACACAGCACATCAGAGATAGAATTTCAGACTGTAAAGCTTCAGCCCTGTTTCTAACAGGGTTAACATTTTCACCCATCTGCACACTCCAAATACTTATCCAGGTTTATAGTCTTAAATTCCAGCTCTTAAGTTAGTTTGTGCATATTTAGATTTCTGAGATCAATTGTTTCTCACTTCCTTTTCTCTCCAGCTTTCTTCCACCTCTTATCTGACACACATCCAATAGAAATCATCTAAACTAATCCATTCAGTTTACAAGAGTGGGAACAGAGATCCAGAGAGGTGAAGCCACTGCCCAAGTTTGAACAGCTAAATACATTATTGTGACTGACTTCCAGACTCCCAGTCAAGTGCATGTCCTACGACAAAAACTGCTATTCCCAAGCAGAGGTGACATAGTATTTTCTCACTCTCATATCCCCTCATTCTCATTGCATAAAGGTGGAAGCGACTAATTGCACTGTGCTCAGAGGATCATTCCAAGACCTGTTTAGAACACCCACAACTTGTTATTCCCTTGGTCCATTCGTCATCACCTTGAGAAGCTGGTTAGGGAGGACATTATGACACTCTCTGGACCAGAGGACACTTATTATTAAGGCCATCATCACTCAGAGGGTGATCACCACAAGAAACAGTGTGCCCAAGAAGAAAGAGGGGAGGGGAGGTTCCATAATTTAAGAATAAAGTAAGCCAGGTGAGGTGGCACATGCCTGTAATCTCAGCAACTCAGGAGGATGAGGCCGAAGGAGCTTTGCAAGTCAAAGCTGACCTCAGCAATGGTGAGACTGTCTCTAAATAAAATACAAAATAGGGCCAGGGATGTGGCTCAGTGATTGAGTGCCCCTGAGTTCAATCCCCGATATGCTTCCCCCAAGAAAAGAATAAAGTGAATATTTCCCAAAGTTCACTGTAAGTGGAAGGTTATTAGAGTCATAATCCTAGAGTCCCAAAATTGGGTAATCTCATAGATTTTAAAAAGACTAGTAGTGGCCAAGAAAGTGAAAAAAGATAACTCCCAATGTGGGGATGTAGGAAGAGCCCTTGGGAATATTTGTCTTCCCACGGCTGCAGCCAAGCAAAGTCCTGTGGAATACCCAGGGCTATCATGCCCAGGTGGCACAACCCTGGGTGGCTTTCCCACCGGGCAGAACAATGCCTCAGGAGAGTCTCACCCCATCCCTTCGTCTCCCCCTCCTTGCCAACTGCGCAACTTCTGGCTGGTGGACCACTCTCATAGGCCCTTTCATTTTATGACTTTTTGTTAATTGGTTCCCTTCATATATGAAAACCTGTACGCTTCCTGAATAAAGCTGAGATTGCATCACAGAACCAATCTCCAGGAGCTGATTTCTGTTGTTGGAGCTGATTCTTGTTGCTCCATTGCCTCACCCCTCCAAGGGAAAACCCCCACATTTTACTATATCCCAAACCATTTCTGCTTCAGGGTCAAGGTGTTTTACCTGAATTAATCCACATAATTCATTTAGTATAGACAAAGTTTACAGTGATGAAAGGTTTTGTTTTGCTCCATTTCTTAAGTCAATGCAAATTTTCTGTTTAAATTATTTCTGATGAATTATTTTAAGACAAAAACAGGGTATGTTTCAGTAAATATTATATTGAAAAGAGAAGCAGAGAAGAGGAGAGAGAAACCAAGAACTAGCTACTCAAGTCTGCAGCTTTGTGGTGTCATAATTGTCTCACAGTCTGCCCAAGTTTATTAGGTACAGAAACTCAATTTTATCAATTTTGTCAAGAGTGATCTAGCTCTGCAGAACCAAGCCACGTTCTCCAAATCCTGAGATTGTTCTGTATTCTAGATGCCAGTTTAGCCACATACAATAGGCAATGTACCTGGGTATTGCCCAGGTGATTCCCTTCCTAGTATTGAGACAGTGAGAAAACCAAACAAGTGACCAAAGATTACCCATGTGCACAACATCAGGACCAAGGGGTTGGAAAGTGCCAATCAGGGTACAGCAGATTGAGAGGATTCTTCCAGTCCCATGCAAGAACTCCTTCCAGGTTACTAGAAGAGTTGTGCCCTTCAAATAAAGGGTCTCATTCCTTCTATTTTCATAGCAATAGAGAAATTTGAAAATTCTTTCGACAATAGATACAGACTTTATCTGATCTCCATGCAGCCCATATCTTCTGTTAGGATGTTACCAAACACATGTGATAACTACTTTCCTTGTGGCCTGTCTTATATTAGCTACATTAGTCTCCCTAAGGGAGATGCTGAAGCTTCACTACCAATAACGAATTAAGCATCTGCATGGCTGAGTTATTTCTGTAGTAGACTCATTTCTGTACTTCATGCTGATTCTGTTTATTCCACTCAGAAGGGGCTATCATCTGGCCTTGCTCTAAATCCACCTAGGTCTGGTTTATCCTCCTCAGTAGTCACTGTGTGTGGACCCTGACATTTGAAACTGTATCTGTTCGTCACTTAATACAGAAAACAGTCCTGGGGTGGCTATGACTCATCTTCCAAATGCAGACGAAATTGACTCTCAAAAGGTTTTTTTAAAAATCAGACAATATTGTTTTTTTCTACAGGAGGACCAAAAAATTTTTGACTATTTTTATTTTTCCCTTGAGCTGACTGGTTATCCTGATTCCAAGTAGGAACAAACTACACACACAGTCTGAGTTTGATTTTAGGTTCTGTCCTAGTCACAAAGACTTTTGACACACTTTCTGTTCCAACATCAGAATGCAAAGGAAGAAAATATCTGAATGAGCATAGACTGTCGTGCCAGAAATAAATTCCTAATATAGACAACTAAAACATGCCACTATAGAATTCAACTATCAAAATAGAAACAAGACTTCGCTGCTTCAATACTATCTTAGTGACTAGCCTCTGTTCTTCCTATTACTCTCAATCTATTCCAAACTTCAGCTAAAAATAAATACTATGGCACCATGACAGTATATTAAGAATTTAGGGATCACCAGTCATTGGAGCATTATGATGTCATCTCTTTATGCATGTGATTCCAAAGTGGCAAGGACTGACCATTCTTAAGGTCAAGGATAAGTGGATAGTTACATCATAATACTTTTGATAATAGTAACAATCTCCCACGTTTACTTATGTAATCATATGAAGCAGGTATTATTTTTAAATTTTTATTTGTTTTAATTGGTTATGCATGACAGTAGAAGGCATTTTTGACACATTGTACACAAAATGGAGCATAACTTCTCATTCCTTTGGCTGTACATGGTGATGAGTCACACCAGTAGTGCAATCATACATGTATATAGGGTAATAATGTCTGTCTCATTCTACAGTCCTTCCCATTCCCACCACCACACCCCTCTTCTCACTCCCCTCCAAAGTTCCTTCATTCTTCCCTACCCCCACCCCCACTATGGATCAACATCTGCTTATCAGAGAAAACATTTGGCCTTTGGTTTTTTGAGATTGGATTATTTCACTTAGCATGATATTCTCTAGTTCCATCCATTTACCTGCAAATGCCATAATTTCATTCTTCTTTAAAGTTGAGTAATGTTCCATTGTGTATACATACCATGTTTTCTTTATCCATTCATCTGTTGAAGGGCATCTAGGTTGGTTCCATAGTTTAACTATTGTAAACTGAGCTGCTGTAAACATTGATGTGTCTGCATCACTATAGTAGGCTGATTTTAAGTTCTTTGGGTATAAACTGAAGAATGGGATAGCTGGGTCCAATGGTGGTTCCATTCCAAGTTTATGAAGCAGGTATAATTATCCCCGTTTCACAGATGAAGATTAGAGAATTTAAATGACCTACCCAATGCCTCATAGCCAGTAAGGATTAGAGTTAAGAATGGTGTGGCATCAGACAGGATGATCTTTCTCATCTATTCAGTCCATCCACTATTTTTCGATTCTTCTGAAACTGATCAATCCTAGTGCATCGTACATGAGTGTATCAACAAGAATGACTTGCAGGTCTATCATTGCCTTAGCAGAGAATGAGAGCCAGGGGTCCACAAGGTTTGGTGGGACTTCAGCAAAGTTGTTCCTTTTCTAAGACTCAGTCATTCCCTCTGAGAAAGAGAAAAATAATGGTTCTTTATTCATTTTTTCAACAAATAAGCTAAAAACTGAAGCTACTGTTGGGAAAAAAATAACAGACTGAAACTGTGAATAAAAATAGGAGCCACAGTCCAGAGTAATGTTACTGAAACAAAAACAATTTAAAGTTCCCATTGCCTAGGATATGTGTAGAATTATATTCAAGATTAGTTATTTTGGTTTAGTTTTCTTAATTAGTGAAGTGATTTAAATTCCTCTCACATAGCTGTCAAGAAAGCAAAATTACAGACTCAACCGGCCAACATAATGCAACTGCTACTCACAAAAGCAAAGACCTAGAGTCTCAAATTTACGGGGAGTGACTCGTAGAAAAGACTTTGTCCTATAGGGTCAGCAATGGGCACCACATCTCTGGAAGCAAAATAAATTAATATTTTAGAAGTTCAAGATACATTTTCATGGGGCAGGAACTCTTTTCTTTCCATGAAGTCTGAGATTGTTTAATTACCTCAAAGCAAGAATAGAGTGCAGGAAGACTAATGAGCTATAATGGGAGAACTGATGGCAGAAAGGATATTTATGAAGTAAAACAGAAAGGAGGATTTGAAAGGTCATTTTATTCAGTTTAAGAAAATTCTAAAGCTTAATCTGGCTGATGGACTGGAGTGTGTGGCAGGAATGTTGAGTGAGTAAAGAAAGTTATGTAAATCAGAAAAGAAGGGGAAAGAAATTGCAGCTTTTAAAAGTACTTTTCATAGAAAGGGAAATTCAGGGTGGAAAGTGGGGGGGGGTTGTATTTGTTGGGCAGGATATACCCTAGGCTTTACCAGTGTCTTGGGCTTGGGAGTAAGAAGTACACCTAAATAAGTAGCCTGTTCTTTCTCAGTTCTGAATCATTCAATTTATCCCCAATTTCCAGAAATCATGTGCAAGAGACATCCCCATGAAGCCATTAACTAATGGATCACACCTGCACCAAGCCTAGAGGCCTAGTTTATGTACAGCAAACTGTATTTAGAATTTGAAGGTGATTTTCTCATCTTCAGAGGAACATCAAGACTTACATAGCATAAGACCAAGACCAAAGACAAACAAAAATCTAAGAACCACTGTTCTTAGAAAATGAGATGTATGTGCCAGCTTAAACTCACAGCTCAGCAGGTATACAAGGCCAATTTCTAGTTAAAAGTAGGGTAATATCAGTGGCAAGTGGAATGTTCAAGGCATAACTCATGGCACGACTGCATCCCATCACTCAGGATGGCCTGTTTCTACTTTGCTTTAAATGTTAAGGCAGAACTCTCAGGCTTTAAAAAAATATATAAATAAATAAACTATAGGGTGGTCCTCCTTACCAGAGTCTGTTTGCATGTTTTAGAGAAGCATTTCATTACAAGCTCAATGGCTGTAGGATGAATGAAACTCACCTCTCCTGGATTTTGAAAGCAGAGCTAAGGAGATTAGACCTTAAGCCACAGCAGTGGGAGCCACCAGACATGGTGGTGATCAGCAGAGTGACAGAAGTCCTGACAACAGTGAGTGGGATGTGGGGGTGGGGTCAGAGAGGGTGGAGAGAAAGAGAAAGGCTGGAAACAGTCAAGTCAGATTAAACCGTGGACGTTGTATAAGAAAAAGAGCATTTCACAGCTTGTAGAATCAGGGACCATTGTTGCTATGTTGGCTATGGTTGAACCATGTTGCCTAAATCTGGTTTGAGAAAAGCCCAACTCTGAAGACTGCTTCTCTCCTTGGCTTCACATGACTTCAGTGGACTCCTCTCTCTCTCAGCTGGCAGGAGCCACTCCTCTTGTCAAAGGGTTGGGGGAGAGAGCATGGGAGCAGAGAGGAAGAAAAACCAGATGCCTTTGTATGTCTGAAACCAAATGATGCCAAGAAAGCCCCTGGAGAGGTGGAGCAGGGTAGTGGTGTCAGCTCAGCCTTCCTCCAGCTGCATGAGCCTCATCTGGCGCCAGTCCCTTCGCCTCTCTGAACTTGAGATCCTCATCTGTAAGACAGAAAGGCAACCACAGATAATTGCCATGGTTCTTTCCAGGTTGAAAGTTTGTAGAATCAGCAGTATATTATTAATTTAAAGATGCATTTCATGGATCATATTCAATTCAATTCAATTGCAGGATGGGCCATTGTATAAAATGCCAGAGTTCCTAAGGGCTTGTTTCCTCACTTCATTTTCCTATCCCTTACTGCTTGGTTTTTTCCATTAATTTTCCAATGCAGTGTTTTCCCCCTCTTCCATGTTTTTCTTCATTTTCTAGTGACAGCAGGGAAGGGGCTATGTCAATAAGACAAGAAGCTGAGGTCATCTGTTTGTCCACAGGACAAGGAGGGGCCAAGGCAGGGCTCAGTCACCCAGCTCTTTTCTAGACTGTTCTCCTGGTGACCCTCAGCCCTGTAGCAGCAAGGAGAGAAAGATGACCTCAGCCTCTTTCTGACTTACTGTTTATTACTTCTTCCTCTGCCAAGCTGCTGGCTCCCAGGTGTTCTAGACAACTCTCCTCTTCACCACCTGCAGACCCAGCAAGCAAGGTGACAGTTGTCACTTCCTTTTCTTAGGAAAAACATTAAAGAAGGTTTTGCACAAATCTCAGCTGGAAAATAGCCACAGTGCCCATATGCACATCCACACAGCTCCCAGCCTTCTATGGGCAGTGGCTCTACTTACCTGTGGCCTGCTCAAATCCTGAAGGTCGCTCCATGGAAAGGATCAGACTCTGAGTAGTCCCTCACCTTCTATTTCCCTGAGTTACTATAGCATTTGAGAACCATCACGTCCTTGCCTTGCTCATCTCCACTGGAGCTAAGCTTAGGCAGGATCTCCCTACCTTTCTACCCTACTCCACCCCCAGACCCACCCCAGGGCTTCCTCCCCACTGCTTGGACATCTCACCTCCCTTTGATGACAACCTGTCTCTCTCTTATGTGACAACTGAAGTTGCCCTTGAAATATTAAGTAGAGAACACAGAATCTGTTTCTCCTGATCTTCATAATCTATGGAGACTGGAGATTTCCTCCTGACAATCCAGGATTCTGCAATAAGAACCCAACTGCTAGACACCCTTAAAAAGAAGCACCTGATTCCCAAGATCAGCTTATAGGGAACTTGAATATACACATAGCTCAAAGCTGGTAAGATGAGGAGAGACTTAATTGTCAAACAAGTACTATAGAAAGCACAAGTTATATTAAAATTAGAGGTAGCTCAGTCCATTCCAATCATCAAGAATAATACTAATAGTACCTGTGTTTTGATCTAGCACATATTAGGCATTTTGTTAACATGATATAAGCAATAATCCTACGAAGTAGGTATTACTATGCTCATTTTTTAAACTAGAAACCATGGCTCTGAAAAACTTTAAACTTATAAACAGATGGGGCAAGGATACAGCTGTTGATTTCAGAAACTGTAGAGGCTAAAATGTAAGCTTCATAAAATAGGACCCAAACCAGTGAACTGGAAGGAGACCCCACACACACATCCCATCCCTGGTTCCTGGCATTACCTAGCAGTGTGACCCTGAGCATGTTTTGGAAGTTTCAGTTTCTTTGTGAAATGAGAATGTCAGATCTGACCCTGGGCACATCTTTTGAGATCTGGTTTTCTGTCTCTGAAAGGAGAGTGTCCAATCCAATTATTTCTTCCAGTGCCAGTACTTGGGAGTGTGCTGTCTAGTCCCTGTATGCCTCCTCCAGAGGGGCCTGCAACTAAGATCTAACCCTAGCACAATAGATTTCTAAACAGGAAGAGCCACTTCAGAGGCTCTGGAAATGACTCAGAAAATAATTCTGTTCTCCAGAGGGAACCTATAATTCATTCAATTGTGATTGCCCACCGGTCAGAGCTGGCTTAGGCAACATTCACTGCCATTTATACTCTCACCATTTCATGGCACTCTCTGATCACATCAGAGAGAGCACCTGTACCCAGTAATTGTTACTTATGTGTTTAAAAGGGTGGTGACTCAAGAGTGAAATGGGGAGAAAAGAATATGACACACCCACACATAACCTTTATATGAAAACCCAATTCAAGGACATGTTAATGGCAAATGGGGTCAGAATTATTTAATGGCAAGGTTTCTTCCTTTAATAAAAAGAAATAATCAGTATTTCTACCAATCATGTTTATAGTCCATGGAAGACTAAACATGATGGAGAGAGAGATACCAAATCTCAGGTACTAGGAATTGATGCTGTTGGAAGCAGCTCCAGACCAGAGGGAACATGGGTCATTTGATGTGAAAACAGGATATTCTGTTTGCAAAAGTTTTGTTTCACACACAACCTTTAGGACCAGTATTTGTATTTATTTTTCTGTCATGTGTCAGGAAAGCCCATGGGTGTGAATCTGTACAGAGGGGCAGGGTGCATACTGGGGTGAGAAGGAGGGAAAGAAGTAGAGGAAAAACATGAATGAGCTTTTCTGCTTAAATACAGCCAATGCTGTATTAATTTTTTTTAAATGAAAGGATATGGATGGGAGAGGTGACATTTGATGTAATTATTTGAGTTCAACAATCAAAAAAGGCAATTTCCTCCAAGCCACTAGAGTATCAGTAGGACATGAAATCAGCAGGTTAAAGAGACATCTGCACTGCCATGTTTATTACAGCACTATTCACCATAACCAAGAGGTGGAAACAACCAAGGGTCCAGCAGCTGATGAATGGATAGGGAAAACGTGGTGCATCCACACAATGGGATACTGTTCAGCCATAAAAAGGAATGGAATCCTATCATTTGTGGCAAAATAGACAGAACTGCCACTCATTACATTAAGTGAAATAAGACAGGCACCGAAAGACAAGTGCCACACGACCTCACTCACTTGCAAATCTAAAACAGTTGATCTCATAGCAGTTTAGACTTCTATGAGAAGAGGGGAGAGTGTGGATGGGGAGGGATGTAGAAGCTGAGCAATGGACTGGTACAGTTAGGAGTAACACGTTTGGGGTGCTTTTGCACAGTAGGGTGTCTACAGCCAGTGATAATTCTCTATTTTAAAAAGCTAGAAGAAAGGCTTTTGAATGTTTCACCATAAAGAAGTGATAAATGAGGCGATAAATATCTTTACCCTCATTTAACTGTGATGCAATGCATACATATATTGAACCATCACATGAACCCCCAAAATAGATACAACTCTTATGTTTTTATGTATTAAAAATAAACTTTAAAAATGGCATCCACAGCTTCCTTTAGTCAGCATGTTGACCACTGAAGAGAGTTGACAGGTGAAGACACATTTCTTGCAATAAGGCTGGAGGATGCCAGGATAAGCAATGTTTTCCAGGGAGAACGGGAAAATCTTGTCGCTGCCTGTGTGGCTTACCATGTCCTGGGCCATGAGCAACCCGTTATCAACAACATCCGGAGGACAGCCTTTCAGTGAGTTTACCACATTTCTCGATGGCATTTTTCATTAATCCTTGTCACAATCCTGCAGGGTAAGCGGAGTAGCTCTACTATCTTCATTTTGTCAACAAATCAGTTCAGAAAGGTAGAATGATTTGTCTGAAGACACCCAGTTTTACTAAAAGAGATTAGTCTTTCAAATCTTAGACTTCCGACTCTTCGTTCAGGTCACATGACATCCCAGCCTTGAGGTATCCCAGTCAATTCCGTTTGAGCAGAAAACAGCTTATCTGTTCATTGTGAAGATATAACACAGCAATGGCCCAGACTGGGGAGTCTGAGGATCAATTAACAAATAAGAGTTACGAGAAGGTTGCCAGGTTCTGTATTAACTCTGGAAAAGGTTGAAACATGTCAGAGAGCTGACAGCTGTGACTGAGGTCCAGAGAATGAAGAAGAGTCAGAGGAAAGAAGCAGGGGCTTGTTCCTGAGATAAGGGCAGGAAAGACGAAAGGAAAGGTACTAGTAAGTGTGGGAGTGGGGGTGTCTGTGAGTGTGCATGAGGAGGTATCTTTTCTCCTGTGTTTTAAGTTCCAGACACATGATGAAAGTGGTTATGTGACCAAATTAAAATAAGTCAAACAGATTAGCTGAGTATTTTTTTATTGTTTAAAAATTTTTATTGGGACATCATAAGGGTGGGATTCATTGTGCCATCCTTGTACATGCACCTAACAAAACTGGTCTCCTTCCCCAGTACCTTCCCTTTCCCACCCCTCTTCCCTCCCCATCTGCTTGCTCTACTCTTCTGATCTCCCTTCTAGTATTATATTATTATTATTTTAATTAGGACATTATCACCTAATGTGGAATTCTGGAATTCATTGTGGTATATTCATAGTGGACATGGCATAACTTGGGGATTTCATTCCTCAGTACTTCCCATGCCCTTCTTCCTCCCTCCCATTCAATCTCCTGTTTCTACTGAGTATTCCTTTTTATCAAAGGTGAAAAACATTGTTCAGCTATGTTTAAAAATGTTCTGTCTTTAAAAATTAATTTAAAAAAATTTTTGGTCATACTGGGGATTGAACCCACCAGAGTTATTCTACACTGAGTTATATCAATTATGTCCCCTACCCTTTATATTTTAAGACAAAGTCCCGCTAAATTGCCCAGGCTGGCCTCCATCTTTGATACTCCTGCCTCAGCCTCCTGAGTAGCTGGGATTGCAGGTGTGTGCCACTCAGTCTGGAGTTCCTCAGTTATTGAGAACAGTTGCAAATCTGAGACCACTTTCTGCCCTTGCTATTGTTTTCCATGAACCAGAACCTTGGTCTTGTATGTGCACATTATGAGGGGATCTGAGGATAGGAGTGCTTGCCTCTGCACATCTTCACCAACACCAGGTGTTAGCAGACTTTCCCCTTGTTGTTTAAGTAATGGATTTGAAATAACTTCAAATAGGCTAATTTGTATGTCTTTATTCATGAGGTCTTTTCATGTTTATTCATGAACAAATCTTTTCATATTTTTCAACCATAAGGACTCCTGTTCAACAAATTGCTTGTTCATAACCATTGCCCATTTTCTACTGATTACTTTTTTTCTCATGCATCTGTAGGAATTTTCTAATGCATATTATTTATAAAAATCTTTTGTTAGTTATAGGCATCGATCGTATCTTTTCTGGGTCTGCAGCTTTTCTTTCTTTCTCTACTCCCAACCACCACCTTTTAAAGTCAGTTTATTACGGTGTCAAGGAGATTTACAGTTATTTGCACTTAACATTCTGCTTTCAGAATCTTAAATGTAGAAAAGAATCTTTCTTTCCCATCAAGCTAGGTTTTTCTGAACCTTCTATTGAAGTTGCTAAAATTATGAAGGCAAATGTAGAGCTCCTGTGCTGTTTGTTTTGTTTTGTTTTTCCATCCCAATAGCTAATGTAAAAAGGGAATTTGGTCAGAATAATGGTTTTAGTCACTCATTTCTTATGAAATTATTGAGAAAAAAACTTTACAAAAAAAGATAATACTGCTATTTCTTTCCAAAAATATTTGATTAAAAAATTGAAAATAATAATAATAATAATAAAACAAAACAATGCCTGTGTTTTAGAACCTGAAAACATCACCTAAGTGGAGGGTACTTCAGCCAGGCCAGTCCTTCTCACCTCTGAAAGGCCAGTGGACTGAAAATGTTTGGTTCAACTTGGTTGCTAATTATACATTTTGTGAGATTGTTGCCCCACTTAATAAAGCCAACCACAGAGTGGCCTCCCAAGTTCAAGGGAGAAAACTGGGAGAAAAGAGAGGAAGAAGGAGAAAGAAATCTGTATGTTGTCAGTTGAATAAATTGGCTTGTTTTAAAACCCAAGTATTGGAATTGGTAATTTTTTAAAAAGAAGGTCTATGGCTTTTAATTAGAACATGGATGAATCAATATTCCTTTCTCAAATAATGCAAACTAATGAGTATTCAAGGGTTAAAATAAATTTCCCAGAGAAAGAGAAATGAGCAAAAAATTACTCTGTGAATGTTACATTTCTTACGTAAAAATAATTTTATAATGGACATAATTGTAGGTATGTTAAAGTGCTAGTTCTTTTTTCCACTTAATAAATTTTCCATAAAGACAATTAATACATTTTTAATTGCAAAAATTTCAAGAAATGGAGTAACATTATATTTCTGAAATCAATTAGTCCTACTGATTGAGATAAATACATCTCTTCTGGTAACCAGAAGGCAATCTTACAATAATTTAAGAAGTCACTTTAATTTAGTACAATCCACCTTCTGTGTTAATCTAGAAGTTGAGACAACCCTTTGAAACCTCTGGGGCACTATTTAAATAAATCTTCTATCATTATTAATAATGGCAATTAATAGGAATATATTAACTACTAATTTTGTAGGCTGCAAGTTCAGAAAGCACTGCTTGTCACTTGTAGGTTTATGAAGTGGACTTCCATGCAATTGGATTCCTATGGAAACTTCCCGAGATAGTCACCAGGTCAACCAGTTACTAGAATGGAAATCAGCAGCTCACATCCTTCAGCTGAGCAGAACCACACAGAGAAAGAACTATTTATACAAGGACTAAGCACTATTAAAACAGGAAGGAATTACCACCCCTTGCTTAGGTGTAAGGAGAAGCTTAAACAAGCCATTTTTATACTATAACCTTATATTTACAGCCGGCAAAAAAGCCCAGTCATTGAAATCCAACTTAGTAATTCTCCATTCTGAATGACTTTGTAGGAAAAACATCATGTTTAACTCTGTCGTTT
Source organism: Glaucomys volans (assembly GCA_020662805.1). Classification (NCBI taxonomy): domain Eukaryota; kingdom Metazoa; phylum Chordata; class Mammalia; order Rodentia; family Sciuridae; genus Glaucomys; species Glaucomys volans. The sequence goes on along the minus strand of JAJEJO010049385.1, from coordinate 975,202 downwards.
GACATTTTCCATATGAAGTGGGTGTGTTTCCTATTTGAACTTTAGCCACAGAGTCTTATTACTGAACTACTTACATAGACCATGGTGAGCTGAAAATAAACCTGGCTATTTGCCCAGATACCTTGGCATACAACACCCCACAAGTGAGAAGTAGAATGGGGACTTAGAACTCTAGAATTATAAATCTAAAGGGGAATTTGGGTAGGCAACCCCTCCCACCCTGCCCTTGAATTTTCCAAGTAGGGAATGGTTTAGAGCTGTTCTCTTGAACTGGGCTGATGCAGTTTCCATTGCTTTCAACCTCAGGGCATGGGAGTACTGAGATGCCCCAGGGGAACTTCTGTCTTCCAGACAGATTCCTCCTTGCCCCCAGGGTGTATAACCCAATTGCCCCCTTGATAGTCAGGATCCATCATCCCAGCTATATAGCAACCCCCTTCCTTGCCTTTTGATTTAGAAGCATGATCCTTTTTCAAGTCCACAAAACTATTTAGGGGGAAACATAAGATAAGAATTCGAGAACTTTGACTCTCAATAACAACAATAACACAAATAAGAGCATATTACATGCTCTTCTTTTCTAAGCACATTCCAGAAATCATCTCATTCTGAAACTTTTTACAATGATACTTTTGGGGAAGATGTTGGTTAGGGTTTAAATATGAGGTGTCTCCCAAAAACCTCATGTGCAAGAAGGTTCAGAGGTGAAATGGTTAGATTATAGAGCTTTAACCTAATCGGTGGATTAATTCACTGATATGGATTAACTAGGTGATAGCTAAGGCAGGTAGGGTGTGACTAGAGGAAATAGGTCACTGTGGGCATGTCTTTGGGATTATATTTTGTCTCTGGTGAACAGAGCTCTCTCTGATTCCTGGTTGTGATGTCCTGAACTGCTTCCTAACATGCCCTTCTGCCATGATGGTCTGCCTCACCTTGGGCCCAGAACTATGGAGTTGGCTGACCATCGACTGTACCTCTGAACCTGTGAGCCAAAATAAACCTTTCCTCCTATATGCTGTTCTTGTCAGATCTTTTGGTCACAGAGGCAAAAAAGTTGACTAAAACAATGTTATTACTACCCTGTTTTACAAATGGAAAATATCACAATGAGATGATGTGGAGAGCTCAAGTAACGAGGCCAAACAGTTGGTCAGTGATAGAGCTAGGATTCAAACAGAGGAAGCTGGATGCCAGATCTCCACTCTTATCCCCTACCACTTCCTTCTGATCCTCGTCTCCCAATCTAATGACATCCTTCCTACATAGGCTACAAGGAACTGAGTATGAGATTCCTGAGAGGGAGAACCTGGTCCCTTCATCTCCTGTTCCAGAACCCAGGATAGTATCTGACACAGAATCAGCATATTGTTTATATTTTTATTGGTGCCTCATACTTATGCATCATAGTGTGATTCATTATGCCATATTCGTATATGCACATAACATCATTGGATCAATTTCATTCACCACTACTTCCCTTTCCCTCTCCTCCTTCCTCCCCATTCACTTGTTCTGCTCTATTGACTTCCCTTCTGTTATTGTTATTGTTATTTTAATTGGTCATTATGACTACACACACACACACACACACACACACACACACACACACACACGGGATTCACTGTAGTGTATTAGTACCAGAACATAGCAAAATTTGGTAGATTTAATTCCTCAGTACTTCCCCATGCCCTCCCCTCCTCCCTTCCTCTCAGACCACCTCCTCTACTCTACTGGTCTTGGATCAGCATCTTTTAAAATGTCAATGAATTAAATTAAACTACTTCAGGTAACAAAATTGAACAATTCCAATTGCACTATTCTTCGGATCATTACGTAATTACATAACTTAGGAACAGTTACAAATGAAAGTTGATTGAAAATTTCCTGACCTGAAGCCATATTTTAAATAATAAAAAGGTTGGTTTGGGGTTTTGTTTGGGTCTGTTTTTGAGCACTTCCAATGTGCCTAGACAGGGTTAAGCACTCTATGAATATTATTTCATGTAGCTGCTCACAACACAGTAAGGCGAGTGCTATTATGCCCTCTAATTTACATTTGACAAAATGAATGAAAGCTTGAGGAGATGGAGGGAGATACCCAAGACCACAAAACTAGTAATTGATGCAAGTGGGCAGTCAGCACAGAAATGTCTTGTTCCGAAGGACACATATTGGGTGTGAGAGTGAGCTGACTGTGGTATCTATCACCCCATTGATCACCAGAGTTGATTCAGCTGATTTGGCTGGCTAGGCAGGTGTTCCCTTCCTCCCTCACTGCTCCATGTGTGTCCCTCCCAAAGCTGCATGCATCCAATAGAAGAGGACCATTCTTTGGTATGGTATACAAGTGGCTGTGCTCTCCTGCTAGAACCTCCAAACAAGCTCTCAAGGTCCAAAGGATACATATTACTGCTATGAATGTAAGATCTGTGTTAATCCAGTCTGTCTGAGTATTTTTCCCAAAAATCTCTTTATCAGTTTGTTTATCTAAAGATTGACATCCCTACCCTATTCCAGCTGCTCAAAATAATCCTGGGTATCCAAGATTCAGATACCAAGGCAAAGCTAACTCATTTGGGACCCCAGAATATGGCTGTCCTTTCCTCTGAGGTACAACTCAACAGGGATCTAGGCAACACCCAGGCAGCAAGCGTGTACCTTACCTATAACTGGACCTAGCCCTCCCCATCCACACTTGCCTCCTCTGCTAGACCACCTCTGCCTCTGCTTCTTGCATCTCGCCTGAAGACTCAGGCTCAGCTGGACAGCAAAACAGCCAACCACCATGTGACTTCTGGAAAAACGAGCTCCACACTGTGAAGGATGACCTTACCAGTGGATCCCCAAAATACATCCCATTACGAAGTCCTGGAGGGCCTATACCTGGTAAGGGGATCAGTGGATTCATCCTCCCTCCTCCATCTCCCCACAAAAGATAGGGAGTTACCACAGAAATACACTAGAATAATTGTTCCCCATAATCCACCTGGAAACCTCCGGAAAGTGCAGACTGAGAACCCACAGGAAGCCAGATCCTTTTTTCTGACTGAGGAGGACCCTGAGGCAGGTGCAAGAGAGAGAAATTCTAAGGGGACAAAGGGCCTCATGAAAATTACTTTTAACTAAGTCTCACATTTATTCATTTGTTGTTATTACTTTTGTTACAAAGGTTGCCATCGGGGCTTGGGGAAGGCCCGGTAGGCTATTTCAGAGGGATAATGAAGACCTATTATAATTCACCTGAAAAATCAATGAATTGGCCTCCTTCAGTGTGTCTGTCTATGCTAGGGAAAAGCAATCCCTAGTTCTCTAGATTTTTGGAGAGGGATGCCTATTAGGTCCTGTGTCTAGATTCTGCTATTCAAATACACATGTAGAAAATAGGCTCATGTGGTGATGTTGAAAAAGAGGATTAATGTTCTCCTCAAAGAATAGCCCTGCATATCCAGCTATTTTGTGGTCCTCCTGGTCACATGACTCCTAAATGATGTAGTGAAAAGCGCGTTACTGGAAGGGCTGTGACAATGAAGGTCCTCCTCTTACAAGGAACCCTGTATGCATTATCCCATTTAGTACTCCCACCAGCCCTGAATGTAGGCACAATTCATGCCTTTTACAAAGGAAGATATGAACTCTAGAAAGGCTGAGGTACTTGCCCAAATTCACAAGGGAAATTGAAGCTAGAGGTAAGGGAATTTATACCCCATAGACTTCCCACCTCACCATGTTGCCTCTGCACTAAATTCCAGTCTAGTACAGGATTCAGGTCATCTGAGCCCCAGAGGAAATTAGCTACCCATGTAAGAAATGGGCTGTAATCACAACTATTTGTGAATATCTTATCTTAGATGAATATTAACTAAGGTCTGAGGTATAAAACCCTGAGAATATCACTTTTAAAAGTGATAATCAGGAGGAACAGGGATTGCAGCTCAGTGGTAGAGCGCTTGCCAAGCACATGTGAGGCACTGAGTTTGATCCTCAGCACCACATAAAAAAATAATAATAAATGAAACAAAGTTATTATGTCCATCTACAACTAAAAAATTTGTAGATAAAAACAAAGATGCCAATTACTAAAATAATAGGCAGAAGAGTTGTAAGGTGCCATCTCTGGGAAACTTGTAAGCAAACCCCAAAATTGTGACCAAAGATTTATATGCATATAAGTGCATTATAACATTATTTATAATAGTGGAAATTTTATAGAACCTAAATGTCTAACAAAACCAACAACTGATGGATGATTACATAAGTTATGGCACAAATATATAATGGAACATTTAACAGCCATTCAAATCATATTTTATAAGAATATGTTAATGATCTGAGCAAATATCCATAATAAAATAAGTGAAAATAGCAGATGCAATATTTATGTATAGTTTGTGAATTAATGGGAACCATTTTGCACCAAAACATTATTAGTGGCTAATTCTAGACATTGAGCTATGGGTGATTATTATTATTTTCTTCTTTACACTCCCTGTATTTTCCAAACCGCCTACAATGAATATTACAATTTCACAATTAAACAAGCAATATGCTTTTTCAATATGCTTGGCAACCTCTTTGGAGATTACTTCACACTGGGGCCAACTTCAAGTAAGCAAATGTGAGAGGCTGGAAAGGTAGACTGAGCCAAAGAACCTGCTAAGGGTGTAAACATCCTTCTCTTTGCACCATGGCATTGTGGCAAAGAGGTAATAACCAGAGACAGGCTTTAGGAGGAGCATCTGATGTGGGGCAGAGAATGGGGAGGAAAGGACTGAACACAGAGGCCAGATTGACTGTGACTTCAGTGGTGGGGGTAGCTGGTGGCTCATGAAACCTCAAAAGAGTAAGAGCTGTGAGAAGAGAAGAGCCTCTTGCATTGCAAAGGTCTTGTGGTAGCTATTTTGTGGAGAAAAAGGAGGAGCCTCCCAGCAGGAGAAGGAAATGCTGCACATAGTTTAAAGCATAATGTCCATATGGCCCCTGGACTATGTACTGAATAAATGAAACATAGACATGGAGGGGAAAATGTTGAATTAACCCCCTACAAAACCATTTTTTCCTTAGCTTAACACACCAGGAGCTGCTGTCTGATTCATGGCTTATTTCATTCTGGTCATTCTGAATTGCATTACTGATGTCATGGCTGTGCAGTGGAAGATGTAATAGAATAAATACTCTCATCACGCCTATGCCCAGCAGTGTCCCTGGACAGAGAAGAACTGGCAAACCTCAGTAATTCCTGTTTTTCCCTCCTCTTGCTAGTGCCTTTTATTTTCTTTTATAGCTCAGCAATTTGCAGTTTTCCCTAACAAATGACTTTCAGAGTCACAGCAAGGAGGGGTTAAAACTACTGAAATAAAACAAAGTTACTGGAAGCATGTACACCAACATTTATGGTGCCATCCACAGGCAGTAGAATTCATGGTGATTGGTATTGCTTTTTTTAGTTAGCTATATTTCTTAAGATTTTTTTAATCAGCTTCTATTAATTTGGGGGCAGGGATGGGAATACTAACCTTAAAATGTCAAACCATGCAAAAAGATTTTTATTTTTTTGATAGTGACTTGGGCACCAGAGCTGAAACCACAGCCTATCTGGCCTCTGTGTTCAGTCCTTTCCTCCCCATTTTTGATCCCAATACCAATGTCTATAAGCAAGTAGGCTGCCACTCCACAAGCTTATTCTCCCTCCTGTTGTCTTTTCAGAAGTCCCTGCACTATGACTCCTTCTAATCCCTAGGGCTTCCTCTTGTCTCCATAGCTTCTGTCATCCTCCACCAGACATTACCCCAGGAACTTGGATTTTAAACTGCCTCTCTCCTTATGGAACAAGAAGACTTTGCTGCATTAGAGAACTGCTGCCTTTGGAAGACTGTTATTGCCGTGACAATGTTGACGATGATGATATGATCATCATCCATATTGGCAACATTATGGCAAGTGAAGTCCAAACGGCCACATTATTATATTATTGCTATTCCTATTTTTAAATAGGAAATGTCCAAATTAGACAAATTCATAAAGGCAGGAAGTAGATTAATGTTACCAGGAGTCTAAAGACAGTCCAAGGGGGAGTAACTGCTCATGACCATGGCTTTCCTTCTGGGGTGATAAACTTGTTCTGAAATTAGATAATTGTAATAGTCACATGACTCTAAAAACACTCAACTACATGTTTTTAAAAGGATGTGTATTATATCTCAATTTTAAAAATTTATATGTGCTGAATTTTTCAGAAAGACAACTAAACATACAAATCAAGGAAAAATAGGTTTATTTTGGAAGTTTATAACAATCGTTTTCCATTTTAGAAAGTCACTTCACCCATAGCCCTTGCCAGTAGTCTTTGAACGAACAGCACCCCACAACTTAATCATTTGTGGCTATTGAGACCACAATGATTCTGCACACAGATGCAAGTTTAAGTACTTCATTATTTTGCACTTGGGCATTTACAGCTGGAAGAGCATTTTTTATTACAAATTAATTGCCTTCTAGCTCTTCATACTACCGTGAGTGCACTACATTGATTTTTCTTAAATAATGGTGTGGGTTGGTTATATTATTTATGGATTTCACTTCAGGGTGGGGATGGGTATAATGCCCCATCACATTTGAAATGCTATTAAACGGGTGACACGGAGGCTAATAGAATTAGGACCATTGACCTACTTTCAGATCAACCCTTCATTATACACACATGCCCAGTCACAACCAGCCTTTAATTATAGCCTTTGGTCTCTGTCTTTTCCCCTCTGTGCATAAAATTGCAGACAGGTAAAGCCGAGTCGCTGCAGCTTTCAGTGTTTCCCTGGACTAAAGCTTTTACCCATCTGGCTTCTGCCCCTGGAATTATAAAGATTCCTTGTAGAGAGCTTAAATTGCCTCATTCAGCTCTACACTTCCACAGCTTTGAGCAAAGGTGGGTTTTTTTTAGCTGATTGAGCTAAGTACATTTTCTCCCTGTTCATGTTAGAAAACCAAGGAGGTGACCAGGGGAAGCATTGTTTATTCTCAAAGAATGAGATCTCCATGTCACTGTTCAAGCTAAGTGCCTCTCCCCAGAATGTCAGATGGGGACGGCTGTTAGCATTTTTAATGTCTGAGATCATAACAAGTGTCACATTGGGATGTTTAAGCAAATTTTCTCAACTTGGACTCAATAAAAGAGCTATAGATGAGCAGCCTTGAGAGATGCAGAGAGGTCTAGTCTGCTGCTCAGAGGGCCAGCATTTGGGTCTGAACAGTGTCACCATGGAACAGGTCACTTCCTCTCTCTAAACCTCCCCATTTTTCATCCATAACATGGGGATATTATTGTCTATACCTCCTGTCTTACAGGCTTATGATAATTGAATGTGGATATTTACAGAGTGCTTTATAAGGTACATCTACATGTTTATTCATCCTAGGTCCTGAAAGCTGCCGACTTGCCAGCAAGCCCTGCCTTGGCACCAGGGACACTCCAGGGCCCATGATAGACAGTCCTCAGGGAATTCAGAAACTGAACGCGACACAAATGCTAATGAATAATGAGGCAATTAGCTAGTCTATCACAGGGAGTACTTCCAAGGAAAAGTTCAGGGTGCTATAAAACTTTACAGTTGGTGGGATAAACAAAATTCATTCATAGGTCAGAAGTGATGTTCAAAGTGAGGCCAGGAGACTAAGAGCTGACTGCCCGGCAATTGCAAGAATCTGGTCAAATGGTTTTCTTTAAAATATGAATCCTTGGACCCCAGTGCCAGAGATGTGAATTCAAAAGCTCTGTGGAAGAAACCAAGGAGTGACATATATATATAAATATATATGTACATATATATATGTGTGTGTGTGTATATATATGTATATATATATATATATATATATATATATATATATATATATTTAAGATCCCCAGGTTATTCTGAGGTCTAGCAAGAAATAACTGAACTAGGCAAAGAGTAGGTTAGGTTAAGATCAAAACAGACAGAGGGAACCGCTGAAGAGCCTTGCTGCTAGATGCAGACCAACCCACAGGTGGAAGGATCTTCTGGAAACTTCTTAGAGATGCAGAATCTCAGGCACCATCCTAGACCTACAAAGGCAGAAACTGCATTTTAATAGATGCCCAGGTGATTTCTTATGCACATTAAAATACTCAGAAACTCAGGGTAGGAGAATTAAAAAGCTCCTTGAAAGAAGAGCCCTGGCTTCTATGTTGCAGTATCCATAGCACCCAGCACATATTTGGCACTTGATAAATGCAGCTTGGATGAACTTGTACAAATTTTTATTTTATGAGAGCTGCCAAATTAAGAGACTGCTAGAACTGATGCAGGGGAGTAGACACAGGCACCTTATACAGAGGAGAAGCTGGCCAAAATCTTGTGAGAGAACAACCTGGAAAAAGGCACCAGAACATAAAAAATGCTGCCCAATGACTTGGTTACCTCACTGCTAGAAACTCAGCCTCAGGAATTAAGTGCATATGTCTGAATTATATGTCCACTGCAGCATTGCTTATAAAAGAAATGAAAATAGCTGTAATTTCCATTAAAATAAGATCTAAACCATTATCGATTATACAGAAAATTAACCCTTGCAGCTCTTTAAGATGAAGTAGATGTACATATTCTGTCTTGGATATGTGACATCTCTGATACACTAAGTGGGAAAAAGGGGGTCAAATAATATCTAGATATTGTGATAGTTGTAGAAAATGTTCTAAAAAGTCAAACAGCTCTTATCCCTAGTGGAAGGTTATGAGTAGTTTTCATTTTCTTTTTGAGACCTCTAATTTGTCTGAAATTTTTAATAATTGGCATATGTTGTTTTGTTTATTGGAAATGGAAAACATCTCCATGTTCATAAAAGAAAGCAAAACCCTCCATTTCCAAAGTGGAAGCGACTCTGTTTGGTTCAGAGTCTGCAGGAGACATCAGGGGTTGGGGGAAGAGAGGAAGAGAAGAAAGAAGAGGGAAAGGGAGAGGAAAAAGAGAGGAGGAGGACGAGGAGGAGAGAGGACAGAAGGGAGGGGTCTCTGTCCAGGTGTCCCAGCCCTAGGTGCTCATGGGAATCACCTGGGAAGCTTCTGGTGTTTCTCACAGTGGGTTTCCACTCAGACCAATTAAATAGACATGTCTTAGGAATAGGACTGGACACTGTTCGTTTCAAAAGCTCCCCAGGTGAGTCTAACACATACCAGGGCTGTGAACCCCTGAAGGGCTGTCTTAACAAACCAAAGAGATCGATCCATCCTCATCCACCTGCCTGTGAGTGTCCCTGCTGCTACAGCTCTCACCAACAGTACCAAGTCAAGTCCAGGCTGTAGGGAAAAACAATGACTGAAGTGAAAGACGCCCAAATAACCTTCTCCAGCCAGCTGCCCATCAGTGAGAGGGGCCACCCCCCAGAGTGCTTTGTGGGGGCACCAAGGAATAGGCATGGTTCTATGTCAGATTGCTCCAGGAGGTGGCTTGGAGATATGATTGCTTAGACACAGAAAATAACTTCTATTCGAAAGTACAGGGATAGATTTCATATCTTTAGAAATATGAGAAGTCTTCTTATCTTTTCTCTTTCTCCGTTCATCCCACCATATGAATGGATCCCTCTAAATGAATCACTGGAAATACTAACACTAATTGATATCAAGGTTCTGTATTTTAAATACCAGCAGTTTGGCCATACTGACATAGGTCAATCTTCCTTTAAGACTCTCTCAGTCCAATATATGTCACAGGGTATTGGAGGAAAGGAAACCTACCCACAAATGCTCATTCTGCCCATATTTTCACTGTCCTAAAAGAGAGTCCTCCATGGTCACTTTCTCTTGCTGCTTTTCAACAAGCTCTACTTTCCAGATCCCTGGAAACACTGGCATGCTCCTTGCCACTGGGTAACATTAGATTCTTACTGATCTGTCTAGGGGCTTGGTGAGTCTTTTTCTCCAGATAATACAGCAACTGCACTTTGTGATCTGATGAAGGAGTAGAATTCCTTCTATTCTCATGCCATAGGGGATTGCCTGGGGGCTTTAAGCCTGGGTGTACCAGTATTGGGATTTGGCTTTTCTTGTCAAACAGGGTTCTGTTATATGAAATTTCCTACACAGGTTAGTCCTAAATCCTTAAAGGAAGACAGAGGAAGGTGACCCAGTATTCACAGTCGTTGAGAGGCTACTGGGTACAACACACTTGCTTGGCTCATTGTGGGTTACCCTAAAGTTGGTTTATTTCAAATGCTGCTTAGAAAAGGTGACTGTCTCCCCAGCCATAAATGATTTTGTTCTACAGTAGTAACATTAGCTAATCGAAAGAAGGTCTCTTGGCAGAGGAGAGGAACCTTCAAATTAAACACCATGTGTGAGGTAGAAATAACTTCAGTACTTTAAGCCAAAGGCTATTTTGTTTATATGGCACATATTTATTACAAATGAAGGAAGATTTGGAGTAGGGTGGCGGAAAGAATAATCAAGAAAGACACAACAAAACAGTTTGGGATAAGTCCTGAGGATATTATGATGAATATGCCACTTAATATCAAGTTGAACTCTTCCAATTTGGCCCATTAACAGGGTCATCCCATGGCCCCCGTGCATGTAGCATGCAGTCTGTCACAAAGGGCTGTTCTACTGTTACTATCTTAATAATAGAAGAAGGGAAAAAGACTGCTGGATAAGAGCAAGGAGGAAAGATATGCTTTCAGATCCTCTTTGGAAAGAGATGAAGAGCCAAGAGAATGGATTACAGGTGGGATGGGGTGGGACAGGCATTGCTGGTAGCCAGAGCATGTGGCTCTAGAGGCTGACTTCAGAGGCCTGGATCAACTCTGCAGCTGCCCTGACCCTCAGTGTCCTCTCCTAAGGATACCAACCACTTTCCAATGTTATTTCTGAAGTTACTAAGCACAGACCATAAACTGTGCTATCCAATAAAAAAGCCACCGGCCACATGTGGCTATTTAAACTTAAATTACAGGCATGCCCCATTTTGTTGTGTTTTGCTTTGTTGTACTTCACAGATATTCTGTTTTTCACATATTGAAGGTTTGTGGCAATCCTGCCTCCAGGTTGCCATTTTTGCACCATTTTTCCAATAGAACAGGTGATTGTTAGCACTTTTTAGCAATAAAGTATTTCTAATTAAGGTGTGCACATTGGTTTCTTTTTAGATATAATGCTATTGCACACTTAATAGGCTAGAAAATCCCAACTTTCATATGCCTTGGGAAACCAAAAAATTCATGTGACTTGCTTTATTGCAGTGATCTGGAAGCAAACCCACAATATCTTTACCATATGCCTATACTTAAAATTAAATAAAATTTAAAATTCAGTTCTTCAGTGGCACTAGCCACGTTTAAGTGCTGAGTGGCCACAGGTGGTTGTGGCTGCCATATTGGAAGGCATGGAAAACATTTTCATCATCATCACAGAAAGTCGGCTGGGCATTACTGTCCCATGAGTCCAGTCCCAGGAGCTGCACTGCCTGGATTCATATTCCATCTCTTCCCTCAGGAACTGTACAACTGTCATCAAGTGCTTTAACTGCTCTGTACCTCAGTTTCTTCATCTTTAGTTCAAGAGTGATTAGCACTAGTATCTTTCTTAAGGTTATTGTAAAACTTTATATGAATCTGCTGAAATCATGCCCAGTACATAGTGAACATGATATAGTCATGGTGCTATCTAGGTGAAGGCCACCTACTACAAGATATGGACAGCATCTGGTACACAGGAGGGAATCAACCAATATTTCTACCTCAGTAGTATAAACATAAAAGACAGAGAGGGAAGCCAGGTGTGTGGAGATGCACTCCTGTGATCCCATCCACTCAGGAGACTGAGGGAAGGGATCACCAGTTCAAGGTCAGCCTCAGCAACTTAGCAAGACCCTGTCTCAAAATAAAAAATAAGTTTAAAACCACAGTTCAACACCCACCCCCTCCTAAAAAAGAGAAGGAGGATCTCTTTGTAAGCACTGTGGTTTGAATCTTCCCTCTCAGGTATTAACTTCACAAAAAAGACTCTCTTTTGTTCTGTTTTATCCTTTGTCTATTTGCAACAAAATGTGAGACCTAGAGTTCAAAATAATAAGGAGGCTATTTCAGTTCTGCAATGTGTCCCAAATGGAATTTATCCCTTTTTATTTGGAGATTTCTCATTAAATGAATAGGCTGGAGGCCCTGGCCAGACCCAAACCTCAGGCAAGGAGAACATATACTATCAGCTCTTGTCTACGACAGACAAAACAAATTAAGCATTTTTTTATGGCTGGGGATATAGCTCAGTTGGTAGAGTGCCTGCCTCACAAGCACAAGGCCTTGGGTTCAATCCCCAGCACCACCAATTAAGCATTTTCAATATCAAGCTCTGAACATGGAGACTTGTTTGTTGGGAGTATCCCTACTCTCCAGTTGTTGAAATATGAAATGCATTTTGGTCCATTCCTTTTCCCAACCCTTTGACCCTAGAAAAGACTGTGCTTCTTGCAGAGAGGTCCAGGAGCTCAAGGGTCTCTTCAACGCAGAACACAGTAAAAGGGACTCCTCTTGGGCTGATGCCTGACACCAGGCATCATGGCCTCTGTTCTGGAAGAGGCATAAAAGAAAGGCAGCAGACCCACCTGCCAGGCTTGGCAAGTAGACTTCACAACTTCAACCTGATTTTCACATCTCAGACAGAGAGTCTCAGAGCTTGGGTCAAGATACAGAGAAGACCAAATGGTCCAGATAGACCTGAAAGTTGTAAACTCTCTGACCCTTGACCTCAAGGGATATTTTTATTATTGTTCAACTTTGTCAACTTTCTCTCATTCTTTTTCTGGTTGAATTAAAGACCGTTTGGAAAAATCCCCACCCTCCACCACTTTTAGGTCATTCTTTCAGCAAAGATATTCTGGGCATCCTGGCAAAATGGTTTATTGTTGTCAAGTCACACTGTCCTCTGCATATGATTCCACCTAGTAGCAGACACCATATGAAGGACTGAAAATGTGCCAGCAGTAAGGATCCTCTGGAGGTAGTAGTCTTCCCAAGAGCAGTTATAGCCCTATTATACTGAAGAAGAAAAAGATCACAATGACATATTCTTAAAAGAATGATATAAGGTGAGCAACCTTGCACATGAGTACACAGATCCAACCCAGGGCTTTCACTGCTCAGAAGAAACCCAAATCTCTTAGGCAAGAAATGAGAGCACTTGAGAAGAGGACTGTAACAACTATGTTGATGCTCTGACATCACGTTCAGGAGATGAGAGCTTGAGATATGATTTAGTAAATGGAAACTATTGATGCCCTCCACAGAAGGAGTTGTGGCAAGGGAGATGAGGAAGGCAGAATGGAGGGGGCTGGTGGCCAACAACATGTGAAGAAGGGAGTTGGTCTAGAGGACAGTAGCCAGCGTGTGGCAATACTGATGCAGGACATGGTGTTAGGAGAGGCCTTGACTTGTTTGTTTTGTAATGTGGACCTGCTGAGAATAATTAAAATTTTTAGAACAACCAAGAAATTATCCGAATTAATTGCCTTTGAAAGAGTCAACACAGAGAGAAAGAAAACCAAGCTTGAGAAACCAAGGTCAGGGAACGGAGTTATTTGCTTCAAGGCTAGATGCTGTCTTTCCAGGAAGGATGTCAGCCTGAGAGTTGTGTAGCAACCCTGCCTCCAGTCTCTTGGTGATTCTGTAACCAAGTCAGACCTTTCTCTTGGCCTAAAAATTGTGAAAAGAATTACTAATGATAATGTTGGTGAATCTAACTCAGTGGGGGAGAACAGATCCTAAATCAGTTTGCCAGAATGGAGATGCATACGAGCATAACTATGAAAACTGGGATATTTCTTCATGGTCAGGAGCAGGAACATGCTCGTTATTCTGGAAGCTTCTATGTTCTGTTTGTTTTTGTTTGTTTGTTTTTGTGGTATTGGAAGTTGAACTCAAGGTCTCACCCATGCTAGGCAAGCACTCTGACACTAACCTGCAATCCTAGCCCTGTTCTGTTTCTTAATTAAATGCAGATGCTTCTCAACTCACTATAGGATTACATTCCAAAAAATCCACCATAAATTGGAAGTATCATAAGTCAAAAATGTATTTAATTCACCTAACCTACTGAACATCATAGCTCAGCAAGATAGTACAAAGTGATTGCCAAGTAATCACATGACTGACTGGGAGCTACAGCCTCCAGTCACTACCACTGCCTAGCATCACGAGAGAGTATTCTACTGCACATCAGAGGCCTGGCAAAAGTCAAGAATTTGGGGTGGGTTTTTTTGGTTTTTGAGGGATGCTGGAAACTGGACTCAGGCTCTTGCCCATGCTTAGGCAAGCAATCTACCATTGAGCCCACAAAAGATAACAGTCCCAAAAGATCAAAATTTAAAGTATGGTTTATACTGAGTGCATATCATTTTTGCACCATTTTAAGTTAAACCATAAGTCAGAGAGTGTCTGAAAATTTTTCTAAAACATGCCCACCACAGAAAAGATGAAAATAGAAATCACTCCTAATCCCACCACCCACTTTTAACATTTCAGAGGGACAGAGTGAAATTGGATCTTACACTACTCAGGCTTCCCTTGATTTAATGGGTATAAAAGGATAAAAAACATAAGGATTATTTGTAATTAGATATAATTATTTCTAAATAATTTTGTTTCTCAAAAGAATTTGTAGGGGATATTCAAGGAAAAGAGAATTTTCTCATTTGTCAGGTCTGGGAATAGGACCAGATGATTCCTAACATTTTGTGTTCTTTGATTTTATGCACATAGTCAACAAAGAAAGCCATCTTACATTGCAATAGATGTCTCAAAGTAACAGGGATTATTAAAATTACTATTGGAAGTGATATCTTTTTATGAATAAATGCTTTGTGCCCAACTCTCTTTTAAGTGCTGGGGAGGAATCATTTATTCCACAAATGTTTGTTGATGACCTACTTTGTGTGAGTACCTGCTCTAGTCACTGGAGAGTCAGCAAAGAATGTGATAAATCCCTACCTTCAAGGAACTTACAACCTAGAGGGAGGAGACAATAATCAAAGCATTGTCACCTAAATGTCCAATCAAGATAAATAACTCAAAAACAAATGGATGGCGAGGAAAGGAGGAGGAGGAGGAAGAGGAGAGGAAGGAAGGAAGGAAGGAAGGAAGGAAGGAAGGAAGGAAGGAAGGAAGGAAGGAAGGAAGGAAGAAAGTACAAAAGACCAGGGCCACTTCTAGCTCAGGAATAGCTAAAATGTTTGCAGGGGTGACATTTCCACAAAGACTAAAGTCAAGAGGAGAAAATGATGCAAAGACCAGAGGCAAGAGATTCCAGAGAGAGGAAACAAGGGCAAAGGCTCTGAGACAAGAGAGGGCTCAGTATGTTTCAGAAACAGAAAGGAAGTTAGTGTGGTGCAATCAAGAGGGGGTGGTAGGAGATGAACAACTCAAAATCCAATAGACACTGGACTGTATAGGGCCCTGGAGACCATGGTGAGGACTTTAGATTTCATTTTGCTTGCAGTACAAAACTAAGAGATCTCAGCCCTCAAGTGTTTAACTTTCTGCACAAGGCAATTTAAGGGTATATATTGAGTTGAAGATTCTATAGAAAATCAGAGAAGAGGCTCAGATGGTTAACCTGCATTTAATGACATATGGGATATAAGCTGAGGCCCAAAGGAACATGGAAATGTGGATAGTTTCAAGTGTAAGAAGGAGTAAGAATTAATGTTAGTGAGGAGACCTGCCAGTTTCACATGGATGGCCACTTCATGACTGTCTCCCCAGTCAGGCGGAGAGCTCCTGGCAAGCAACCACTATCTGTTTCCTCTTTTTGTCTCTGTATCTTTTACACACAGTGCCAAATATTTACTAATGCATCATGAATATTTATATATTTAAGGTAAATGTGTCTTGAGAATAGTACAAGCCAAGAGCAGAGTGGGGCAGGGTGTGTTAGAGTCAGGTTTTGTTGAGAACAAAAAGTTCATGGGGCCTGTATAATAAATTACATCAATAAAATTTAAAGTTGTATTAGTCTGTTTGTTGTTGTGTTATGTAAAATGACCATGGTCAAAACTTGAAGGATGGGTCTCATTGAAATTTTCTGGTTTAAAGTGCAAACTCGAATTCTAGAATTTTTCTTTGTTGACAGTGGAAGGAATCTCAGACAGGTGGCAGCCTCCAAATTTGCTGAATCCAAAGCACAAAAGAAGCCTGGGTATGGGTTAAGATGAACAGAAAAAAAAGTAGTTTCCAATATGAGCACCATACCCAGAGGCACAAAGTCAGTCATCCAAATTGCAGTTATTGATTTGGGAGGGAGCTTTGTACATGGGAAGCTCTACTTATCGTATCCAGGGTGAGTAGCTGCAAGATGTAACCACTTCAGGATTTCTCCTGAGCAACCCTCGGGAAGCCAGCTGGTTAATCATGGGAGCAAATGCACTTAGAAGACTCCTGCTAGAACTGTGCTTCTCCAGATTGGGATGAGGAAATTCCCATTGAGGCCAAGTCACTAGGAAGTGTTTTGAAGAACATTATGTCACCTTTCTCTCCTCCCTCGCCTCCTACAGGGAAGAAAATACATTTAAAAGGAACATCACCACATTGACAACTGGGCAAATGACTAATCTCATGAGATCATCCCATGCCTGCATGAGATCAGTATCATACAAAGAAAATACAGGCTGTTCCATTGACCGTCTTAAATACAGAGAGAAGGGAAAGCACTGGTTTGGCAGTGAGGAGACCTACCATCACCTGGGGCCTGGCCTTGGATAAGTCACGCCAGTGCTCAAGCTCCAGAGCTGCTCCTCTGAGACAGCTGGGTGAATGACTCTTCTGTGGGTATTTTTAAGAGGCAGTAAGTAGTTATCATTTGGGTTAAGCTTTTGTTTGAATCAGGGACATGTTTTTGGAGAGAAGATATGGAGAAAGGCCCAGCCATTTTTTTTTTTTTTTTTTTTTCAGGAAAAGAGAGGAGAGGTGACAGCTTGTCATTGAGTGTGGAAATTCAAAGAGAGACATGTCTAAGATAAGAATGGTTCTTAGAAGATGTGCATGCTAAATAACATCCCACCGGAGAAATCTCTTTCTAATCTTTGGAACTTGTGACTGTTACCGTACATGATAAAGGGGACATGGCAGAGGTGATTAAGTTAGGGATCTTGACATGGGGAGGTTATCCTGGATTCAATGATGGGCCTAATGTCATCACAAGGTCTTTTAAGAAAGAGGCAGAAATTCAGAGAGAAAATGTTATGTTACTGGCTTTGAAGATGAAGGAAAGGATGATAAGCCAAGGAAAGTAGGTCTCTAGGTTCTGGAATCTGTAAAAACCATGGGAACAGACTATCCCCTACAGCATGCACGAGGTACACACAGCCCTCCAGACTCAGAATTATAAAATGACAAATTTACTTTGTTTTAGTCCAGTGAGTGTGTGGCTGTTTGTTCCAGCAGTCAGAGGGCCCTGGCACAGGAGGAAGCTCTGTGACATGTGATAGCATTTCTCTATTTTGTCAGGATCTTTCAGTGAAGTCTACTTTCCCTTCAGTATCTTAGGAGTCCAGTTGGTGTTTCTGTCTTGGGTGTGAGGACATGCTGAGTTGGGCATACACCCAAGGAGGTGTTTCTTGAGGTTGGACAACATTGAGATGACACATGAAGGTGCCAATCTGGATGATCTCCAACGTAAACATCCTATGATCTTGCTATTGCACAAAGGCCACAAAAATCATTTGAAGTCGAGGTCAGAATTTTGTGCAAAAATCCACCTTCGGTATCACCTATGACTGCACTTTGCAACCCATAGTACTGAAAAGGAGGTCACTATCATGATTTTCTATATGAGAAAACAGAACTGTTAGCAAGCTGT
Source organism: Glaucomys volans (assembly GCA_020662805.1). Lineage (NCBI taxonomy): Eukaryota > Metazoa > Chordata > Mammalia > Rodentia > Sciuridae > Glaucomys > Glaucomys volans. The sequence goes on along the minus strand of JAJEJO010049385.1, from coordinate 957,348 downwards.
GGCTTACTGATGGTCTCGCCCATAGCTTGTTCCACAGGACTAGGACATACCTCAGGTCTCTCAACCTTCAATCAGATGTCCATAGTACTCCAGTGCACTCTCACCTCTCACAGAGTTAACCTTAAAAATCTTCATGTGTTTTAGAGATGATCTATGGTGTGGGCTCATCCTCTTTTCCAAAAACTTAGGCATGCAGTTAAATCCCCAATTACTGGAATGCTTGGAAAATATGTTCTAGCTAATTAACTTTTCTGGCTAGCCAAATGTAAGCCAGAAAAAAAATAATGTTTTATCAGCCATTCATTCGAAGTTTTTCTAATCTGAAATGGTTCTCTCTCCTACTTTGACAATAGGAGCCCTGCAAACAGGCCTACTTTTGTTAATCACCAAATCTTTTTCTGTTTCTAGCCTTTTTGGGGGGCATTGGTCACCTTTTCAATGTCTACCCTGAGAGGCTGTGTTTTAGTCCAAACTGCATTTACAACATCATCTCATTAAATCCTCATGGCAGTTTTAATTGAAAATCCAAAATCTGACACTTTTTTAACATCAGCATGATACCACAAGTGGAAAATTCTTCCCCAGACCTCATGTGACGTGTCACAGTCAGAACACAAGTGCACCAAAAATATTGTATAAAATTATGTTCAGCCCATGTATATAAGGTGTGTTTGAAATATAAATGAACTCCATGTTTAGACTTGGATCCCATCCCCAAGATATCTCATTATGTATATGCAAATATCCCAACCCCCACAAAAATATTTGAAATCCAAAATACTTCTGGCCCTAAATAATTTGGATAAAGGATGCTTAATTCCATATTGTGTTCATCTTTCAGATGAAAACCTTGCAGCTCAGGGATTTTAAGAGACTTACTTGAGATCATGCAGCAGAGTCAAAGTCCAGATCTCATTTTTCTGACTTCAAACCCAATATCTCTGTAGACACAGTGAGTATGGTTGATTGTCCTGGATCTTTCCCAGCCTCAGGATATACCCATGTATCAGTCAGGATCCATCAGGAAGCACATATTCAAATTCAAAATTTTACAAAGGTGTGGGAGTAGAGAGAGAAAAACCATGAAGCAAACTGCAGTCAGCACCCCCTGCCTGAAAGGACAAGGGGAAAGAAGGATTATTAGAACCAGAGAGAGGGGACACATACAGAAGCCACCTGAGAGGGACCATGGTTTCTCATAGACAGACTTGGTCAACCAACACTGACCTAGTCGGGGACTGCTAGGGATAAACAAACACCTAGCCTCCCTCTCTTCCACCTTCCTGATGGCTTGCTGGTCCTCCCACTAATGAATCCAGCCAAAGGACAAGAGAGCCATGCTCCATAATGGTCAGCTCCCCAGGACACAGCTGGTGAACTGGTGAGAGGATACCAAAGGATGAACAGAGGATACTTGCAGCCCTGAAGCCACCTTGCATCTAAATTCTTGATAGCCTCATCTTATGGTAATTTATTTTATGACCATAATAGCTACCATTGAACTAAGCATGTTGAGCTAAGCACAATGTTTAAAAACATTAAACATTTCTCTAAAGATTATCCTAATACAACTTCTTAAATATTTTGTGGTGGCATGAAAGGCTTAACTGATTTTCTTGTGTGATTTGCCTTCTAAAACAAGAGTTTCCCAATAAAATCTGATGAATGCAGTTTTCCTGCTTCCTGAGCTCTGGCTCTGTGGACACGTTCTCCAGTGAAGAACAAATGAAACAAACCAGAGTCCTGAGGCCCCTGAAATGGCATCAGTGGGAGGGAAAGGTGATTCAGGCTGTCACCACATATTCAGAGATGCATGGCCCCCAGCAGAGACCTGAGACCCTTGACCTGAGGTCCATGAGAGAGGAGAGGAAAGGTCATGTCAGACTGTGATATCCTCCCTGGGCGAGGCTTTGGAGAACAGCAGTGTTCTATGGCAATAGCCAAATCTCTGAACAAGCGTCTCCTTGTTTCTCCACATAGATGTCAGATGTTCTCTTGGGAGCATTTTCACAACAGTTCCCACCATCATAGGTTGATCATATTCTCAACCAATGGGAAACTTTGTTTTGTTTGTACTGAGGATTGAACCCAGGGCTGCTTTACAACTGAGCTACATCCCCAGCCCTTTTTATTTTTTTATTTTGAGACAGGTTCTTGCTAAGTTGCTTAGGGCCTTGCTAAATTGGGGAGGTTGGCTTTGAACTTGGGATCCTCCCAATCAGCTTCCCAAGTTGTTGGGATTATAGGCATGCACCACCATGCCTGGCGAAACGTTTCTTTTTTTTTTTAAAGTAGAGATATCATCCCAGACCAGAAAAAGATCAACTACCCTCATAAGCTTTTTTAAAGAATTGTTTATTTCCAGCAAACAAAATCAAACTGATTTCTCTTTGTTTTGTTCTGCTCTGTCTGGAGCAGATGAATTTTTTATTTAAACTGGTCATTAAAGGAGATCAATATTTGTACCTTTATAAAGAATTAATTGTGGAAGTGCAGGAATGAACATATCAGACTCTCTTTAAGCTTATGCTTCAGATGGACAGACTTCTGCCTATTTCTGAAAAAGTCTCAAAAGAAAAATATAATTGCTTTGCCTCATACATAGCAAGGGCTCAGTGAGATATTCTCAACTCAGTTATTTACATCTTCCTTTATGGGAACTTATACAACCTCATCCTTTGCCATGTGACTCACCTGCTTCCAATGGGAGAGGATACAGCGCCCCCCCACCACCACCACTAACTTTGGGTTTAGTCCTATGACGTACTTTAGCCAACAGAGAGTCAGTGGAAGTGCCAGTTCCCACCAGAAGCAGAAGAGGCCTTTCACATTTCCACCAGTCCTGAGACCCAGGCCCACACCATGAGAGAATAGCCTGTGTCAGATAGGGATTGCTCCATCAGTCAGAGTCCCAGAATAAAAAGACACACAGAGTAGACACACGGTCTGGATTTAGGAAGGGACCTAAAACCAACCCACAGCCTGGAGTAGAGCCATAACCAGAGATAAATATCATTGTGTAATCTATTGAAGTTTAGAGCTGCTTGTTACTCCTGCAGAAACTGATTAGTATACTCAATGACTTCTTTAGAAGCAGAAAAATAAACAATAATCTTTGAAAAGGAAGCTGAATTGGGACAACCTCTTCTGCATAGCAAACATATGGGGTTGTAATAGATAAAAACTCCCCATTAAAGACCTCCCAAGCAAAAACAAAGCCAGCTGTATCTGAGATGCCATCTACAAGGTAACTAGGCCAGCGCATCATTAAGTTCTATGTAGCAAAAAATATTTGAAGTGGATTTGATCAATCAACACAGCAAAGATGCAGTTAGGAATATTAGCCATCAGAAAATCAGGGAATACTAGTTTTAAAGCCAGTTGTATATCTAAATGAATTTGTCAGGCACCAACATCATACAATTTAGGAGGTACATACTGATATTCATACATGTGAACACACACACACACACACACACAC